>CATIVE010000011.1:0-63993 GCA_949628195.1 Phasia obesa
CATTATTATTTAAATCTTCAAATCTACTGGAGAATAAAAATTGCAATCACCGAAAGCATTGCAATTGAAGAAATCAAATCTTCTAAACTGCTAAAGGAAATCATCCAATATACCTAGGACATCTGTATTCGATAAACTAAATCATTAATCAGAAGTACCAACGGTCTAAAGGTCGAATTTCAACATTTAAAGTTATCATCAAATTTTGAGTCGTCAACGCCATTATCATGCCCAAGTGTACTGGTTGTAAAAAGGAAAGTGCAAGAAAAAAGAACACCAGAAACCAGGTATTAAAGTGCGAATAAATCTTGTATGAGAATATTCTAAAATTTAATAAAAAGCTTTAATTTATAAAGTTTGTCCATACAATATAAACATTTATTCGTTCTTATATTTTGAAATTAAATAATTCTATTTACAAATCGCCTTATTGTGAAACATACAATAGAACTTCGTTGTTGGAAAGTGATTTATTTGGTTAAAACTAAACCTAGATATTGTTAAATCCACACTAGTTGCAGAGCCTCATTTCTCTTCGTATGTCACACTTCGTACTCTTTTATGATAAAGTTCTAATTATATATTGTTCTAAAGTTATAAAACTTTAATTAATTTTTTCGATTTCGATTACTCAACTCAGTTTTCGCTTTCTTTCTTTTCAATTTTCGTACATTTGTTAACACATGGTTGGATAATTTTCGTACTTGAGTGGCCGCGTACATTTAAAAAGTTTCAATATATTATTTATTGGAAAAATCAATTGCTCATTGATAATTATATTTATTTAAACTATTTTCGCTCATTAAATGTTGATTTATATTTAAATAAATTGACATACACGACATTATTGAACAATTGCGACACAATTTTCCTAAATGAGTAACACCAATTTTTACAAGTGTACTGAACGGTGTAGACACGGTCGTTCCAACAACAGCTGTTAGAACAAGTTGAATAGCAGTCAGTAGAAAGAAGAAGCATTTCTCACGTTGCAATTTTCTTGAACAGTTGTTTAAAAACAAAAAGTAAAATAAAATCAAACTAAAAAAGAAAAACAATTATTACCAAACATTTAAATAAAAGGTTGTTTGAAAATAATAAAAAGGTGTGTTAATAAAAAGTATATTATTACGAGTGTGTACAATTAAAAGTCCCTGACAAGAAAGTTTATAGCCTCATTTGCCAAGCTTTTCGAGGAGTATACTGGATACTATTTAGGTGATCTTATTATCTCAATCTGGAAGAGTTGTAAGTACGTATAATTCATTTGTCACCAGCTCCTATTTAGTTAAATATTGCATGAATCCCATCGTACATATGTACATATGTATATGTAGTACATCAAACAAATTATATTTCTATTTAAATTATTGAATTGTTCGATTAGAAAAATACATATACATATTTGGGCTATACTCATAATTTCACACTAATGCCAATAGTGAATAGAAAGTTTTATTTGTAAGAAAAGTAAAGATTTCAATTCTAATTTTCTTTAATGCTAATTATAATCAAATTATTAACCAAATTTAAAATAAATTCTTCAATTTAAATATCGTGTAATCTGAACACAACCTCCGTAAATCAATCAAAATACGGTTTAATTAAGTTTTAAATATACTAGCTGCTTATTCTTAATATTTTTTAAGAAGTTTTTAAAAAAGTATTTTATAATTTAAAAACTGTAGGGCACTTTAGGTGAAAAATAAAACTTTGAAATGAAAACACGACGAATTCGTTTGAATATTACTTAGCAAGTAAGTACATATTTATTCTTCTTTTTATATACAAAAAAACCAGTATTGCTATCCAGCAGAACCGTTATTTTAGGGTTTACTGGTACTTAGTTATAATTAAAAGGTAAGTATTATTTTAAGTATTATAAAATTCATTTGTATTATTATTATTATTATTATTATTATTATTATTAAATTGTATATTAAATAAATATATACGTATGTGGCCCAACATTCCGGCCCCATTGAAGGACTGGAAGTCTTCAATAATATGGCAATGGAGCCAATTTGCAAATTGGGCGTTTAAAAATTCCGCTTCTGGTCTTGACCTCCGCCACCCTGACCTTGCCGTCTTCTCCCTCGTGGACGCTGACGACTCTCCCGGTCAGCCAGTTCTGTGGCGGGCAATTGTCCTCGTGGACGACTACCACTTGGGCTACTTTCAGGTTGGGCGCTTCGTGGCGCCACTTGGCCTTGCCTTGAAGACCCAGGATGTAGTCTCGAGACCAGGCCTGCCAAAATGTCTGCTTGAGACCGCAAAGCAGACGCCATCGCCTCTATAACTTGCCGTCGTTGCCTCTCACGTCTTCTACGGATCCTGGCGGCAGCGAACGCAAACCCTCTCCTATTAGCAGGTGCGCTGGAGTTAGCGCTTCTCCGTCGTTGGGGTCTGGAGACAGCGGTGCTATGGGCCGACTGTTGAGCACCGCCTCTACTTCTGCCAGCATTGTGCCCATCTCCTCTTGAGTGAGCGATGCGTTGCCCACGGCTCGCAGAAATAGGAACTACGCCTGCTTCCCATAGTCCTCCGAAGTGCGGCGCCCGAGGTGGTATGAAGCTGAACTTCACCCCGGACGACGCTGCGTATGATGCGACGGTCTGACGGCTCTTGTCGAACGCTTGTTGAAGCTCTTTGAGGACTCGGCTGGCTCCTACGAAATTCGTTGCGTTGTCGCAATACACTGTTGTTGGCAGTCCTCTCCTGGCAGCGAACCTTTTAAAAGATAAAAGAAAAGAATCAGTAGACAGATCAGATACTATTTCTAAATGTACCGCCTTAGAAGTGAAACACACGAAAACCGCTATATACATTTTAATTGGTGGTCTACCACGAATTCTTAATGATACGTTCACGGGACCACAGAAGTCTACACCGACCGTTAAAAAGGGTCGGATAGCTCTCACTCTATCAGTGGGTAAATTGCCCATAATTTGGGACATTAATTTTGGCTTATAGCGGAAGCAATGAACACACTTTCGAACTATTCTGCTGCACTCTTCTTTCGCATTAATGAGCCAAATATTTTCTCGCGAAAGAGCTACAAGTGCTTTTGTGCCAGCATGACAATTTTTGAAGTGCAGATTTCGCAAATAAAGTGTGACAAAGCTATTTCTTTTCGGTAATAAAAGTGGGAACTTGGTATTGTACTTCAAATCTGCATTAAACAATCTCCCACCTACCCTTATAAGTGAAAATGTCCGTTTCTCTTCAGTAAACGTATGCACAAATGGTGTCAATCTTTGAATATTTGATGGCAAGACAAGAGATTTTTGTAATTTTTGTATCTCCTCAGAAAAATTATGTTTCTGGATTGTCTCTACAAGCCGAAGGAATGACCATTTCAATTCAATTGGAGTAGGTGTAGAACTTTTCTCTATTTTACGTTCCTTTAGAGCGTCAACAAATCTAAATACAAAAGAGGTTACTCGCAGCAACTATTTGTATGACGAATATTTTTCTATTAGATCCAAAAAGCAAAAAGAAATACTTTTGTTTTTCTTTTTTCTAATAATTGTTGGTTCTCCGTTAACTCGAAATGTTCGTTAACAGGCCAATGGGAACTATCGCTTAGTAAAAACGAAGGTCCTTCAAACCAAATAGAATTTTTTAATTCTTCGACATCACATCCTCTTGAAACAATATCGGCTGGATTCTGCTTAGTTGGCACATGGCGCCATGAAACCTTTTCAGACCATTCTTGAATCTCAGCCACACGATTTGAAACGAACGTAGATAGTGAAGATGGATGCGTTTTAATCCAATGCAGTGTTATTTCGGAATCAGTCCAGAAATTAACACTCTCGATTTCAAAGCTCATCATTAACTTAATTCGATTCCACAACTTAGCCAATAGGTGTGCAGCACATAACTCAAGTCTCGGAAGAGATTTAGTCTTGAGTGGAGCAACTTTAGATTTCGCCGTAAGTAGTCTCGATACAATTTTGTTTGAATCGGAGCTTCTAATGTATATGCAACAACCATATGCTCGAATTGAAGCATCAGCAAATCCATGAATTTGAATTTTTGCTGTAGAAGTTGTGTTCACGAATCTTGGGATTGTAATTGAATCAATTTCCAGTAAATTAGTTTTGAAATTTTCCCACGAAGTATATAGTCTCATAGAAATCGATTCATCCCAGTCAAGTTTTTGAATCCAAAGTTCTTGTAATAACATTTTGGATTTTGTTACTATCGGGCATAAGAGTCCGAGAGGATCGAATAAACGAGAAGAAACTGATAATATGTTTCTTTTTGTAGCTTTTAATTCTTGAAAATTATCTTCCAAATGAAACTTAAATGAATCATTCTTCGGAACCCAATGTATGCCGAGAGCTTTTGCAGAATCGGAATCGCTTGATAAAAGTTTTTCATTTTGTATTGAATTTATAATATTAGGATGATTTGAAAACCATTTAGTAAGTTTTAAACCAGCTGAACTTAAAATTTCAGTAACCTGGTTACGAATTATATTGAGGTCTTGGTAGCTATCAGCTCCAGTTAGCAAATCATCAACATAGAAATCACTGCGAACAACTTTTGAACCAATAGGTAAAGTCTCTTTGTACAAATCGCTTAAATGAATCAAACATCTGATGGCCAAAAATGGAGCTGAAGCTGTGCCGTAAGTAACAGTGTTTAAACGAAACACTTTTAAATTATCAGATGGATTCTCTCTCCAAAGGATTAATTGATAATTTCTGTTTTCAGAAATTAAAACTTGACGATACATTTTTTCAACATCTGCAGTGATTGCGTATCTATGGAAACGAAAACGGATCAATGTAGAATATAATTCTTCTTGAATTGTTGGACCAACCATTAACAAATCGTTAAGTGAGACATGCGAAGCATGAAGCATCAAAAACTACTCGAAGTTTCGTAGTTGAACTCTGAGGTCGCAAAACATATTGATGTGGTATAAAATTGTGAGGAAAATTGGGCATTTTGTCTAAAAGTGACATATGAACTAAATTGAAATACTCTTTCATAAAATCATGATACATCTGCCTCATAGTATCATCTTTGGAAAGTTTTCGTTCCAAAGAGAGAAATCGTCTTTTGGCAGTTTCAAACGATGAACCAAGCAATTTTGTATCAGATTTGAAAGGCAATGAGACTTCAAATCGTCCTGACATTAAACGTCGTACTGAATTTCTAAATTTGTCCTCACATTGTTGCTGTTCCTCAGAATATATTTTTGTTGACTCGTTTGGAATATCTTCTAATTCGCAGAATTTTCTGACTATTGAATCAACATTGCTCTCGTTTTCTACAAAAGTATTCAAATGAAAAACGTTGTTATTTGTCGAACCCTTTGATTGATTGCATTTTCCAGTTACAATCCAACCAAGCGAAGTCTTTTGAAGAATTGGCAGGCTCGGGTCAGACTTTGTTTGGCCAACACAAATCAAATCGAAGAAAATTTCTGCTCCAATTAATAAATCAATTTTTTGTGGCTTATAAAAGCAAGGATCAGCTAATTCTATATTATTAGGAATTTTCAAGCTAGTTGTATTTATTTTGAGATCAGGTTGCAAATTTGTAATTGAACTCAATACCCAAAACTTTGAAGTAAAGTGAGTAGAGTTAACCCTCGACGTGACAGTTAAATTTACGCAAGATTTAGAAATTGGATTTTGTTTCACTTATGCCATTTAAACTCAATCTGCCTCCTTCTTTTTTCAATCGTAGTAGCTGTGCAAGTTCCTCAGTTATCAAATTTGGTTGAGAACCGGAATCTAAAAGAGCTCTGGCTAGAATAAATTTACCAGAACTACTTCTTACTTTCACTACAGCTGTGGCAAGAATAATTCTTTCCTCAGATGAAGAGTAATTCACCGAAGCGTGAGAAGTAGACGGCTGTTCAGAGTAGATATTCGAATTGTTAGAACTTGTATTATATCTATGTAGTAGTGAATTATGAGAACCACTACATATTCTACATTTAGAAGATGAACATCTTGCTACTGTATGACCTTTTTTCAAACAATTAATACATGCTGGTACGGATTTTATGAATTCAAATCTTTGTGTTACGGACTCAGCAGTAAAAGGGCATTTATTAATCATATGTTGATTTGATTTGCAGAATAAGCATTTGTCAGCAGATGGTTTCGATTTTGTACAATTTAATGATGTCCTGTTATTTTCTTCTTAGAATATTCAGTTTTATTATTATAATTATTATTAAACCTCGGTCTTGAACTCGAAGATTCGTCAGCAGAAATATGCTGGTACCGTTTGTTCAAGGCGGATTCACAGTCTGACCACAACGGGAGCTTTTCGAAATCAAGCTGTTCTTCCCACTTCGATTTGGTCACTGGATCAACTTTGGACATCACTAAATGTATTAAAATGGCATTTGTTATTTTCTTGTCATCGCCAATTGATAATAGGGAATCATATATAGCAGAAACTGTGTCTATCATGCTTCGCAAAGCAGTAGCCGAAGGTTTTGTGATTTCTGGTAAATCAAAAAGCTTAGAAATATTATCAAAAAATATTAGACATTCGTTGTCATAAACCTTTTTTAAACTGGCTAGGGCTTTGGGGTAATTTTCTTCTGAAATCTGAAAAGCTTTAACTGTACCTAAAGCTGAATCGGACAAGCATGATATCAAATGATTAAATTTTTCAATATCTGTCAACGACGGATCATTGTGGACCAAGTTCTCAAATAAGCTCATAAAGTTCTTATAATCAGAATACTTTCCAGTAAATTTGGGTAGCTTCATATTTGTAGTCTTGACTGATGGCTTTGAGCACAAAATGAAGTTTCAAAACATCGCTTTTGTGGTCACACAAACTTCTTCAAGCTCAGCTCTATCGTCATTTTCGGGATCTTAATTATCCACGTCAGACTGAAACTTCATTGCTTGATCAATATACGTTTTTAAAATATCTAAGCGGCATTCTAGTTCGATGGGATTGAAAGAAATTGTCTTATCCCTAATAGATTGCCGAATTCGAACGATATTTTGTACAACCTTTGCCTTTTTTACCACTATTTTCTCTAAATTTTCCATTCTGGAAGGAGAGTCTTGACGTTTTCTACTAGTCATATTAATTTAATTTATGTAAATAATTCCTCAAAGCAAAAGTTTAAAATACCAAATTAATTTATTGGTTGAAATATTTTTAAAAACGAAGAAATTAAAATTGCTTTGGATTATAAGAATTTAAAAATATATTACTCTCTCTTCGGTTACACAATATTCGGTTTTTCTTCTTTATTCGAAATATTATTTGATCAATTTGTTCCGAAATTAAAAATAATTTATTTAATTTTTTCGAAAACCACTTTAAAACAGCCTTTGGTAAATAAAAATATTTATTTAACCAAGTAAAATCGAATTAAAGTTCATTAGCAAAAGTAATGTAAAATAAAAACGTTAGTTATAACACACTAATAATAATTATTTTCCAATTATATGAATATTAATTTTTCGTTGATAGTGTGAACGCACCAACGAATTATTATTTTAAACTTGTATGTAAATTAACTTTTCGATGCTAGTGTAAACGCACTACACTGTTAGCAGCTGCTGTATGTAAATTAATACAAGTGTTATAGGAACACACGGAATGAAACACTGATCTTAATAATTTAGTATTAATTATTTTATTTAAAATAAACAAAATTAACACTCGCGAATATTTTTGTGTATTAAATAGCGAAATTAAAATTATTTTAAATTTATTAAAATGCCGACGGTAAAAAAGAAGTAATAATTTTTCTCTCAATAATAAAGAGAATAAATTATATATGTACGAATGTATGTTTATGTTAATAACACTCGCGTTAGATTTTACTTTTAAGGGTGGGTTTTTATATTTAATAGAAATATTAAATAAATAAATTGTTTCACAAATATTTAAGTGTAAAAAATATTTATTGTGTTCGACTTGCAAAGCGAAAGAATTTTTGAATAGTTTACAAAAATCTCTTAAATTTGATTAATTTACAAATTTAAGGTAATTTAACACAATATTTTTTAAACTTTTACCTGAGTTTCAGATTCGGAATTACAAATGATACAGCGGCAACGGGGCATCTGGATAGATATCGTCTGGGCAGGATTATGATCCAAGAGTTTAGTTGAAATTGTGTGGTGTTTTTGTTGTGAATAGTGATTGTTTGTGTAATTGTTTTATATGTATGTTTGTAGGTGTTTATTGTAATTTGTGATTTATGTTAAAAAAGTAATTGTTTGTGTGATTGTGTTTTGTTTTATATGTTTGTTTTATTAAAATGTTTTCACTGTTTGTTTAAATTGTTTGTTGTAAAACTTTTTGTTTATGTAAATAAACCACAAAGCACTGCACGTTTGACAAATTGTTTTCACTATATGTATATTTGCTTGAATTATCTTATCAAGTCTTCTGTTTATTTTATTTGAAATAAATTATCAAAATTAATATCTTTTATTTTCACTGTCCCTGCTCGGGCGCCAAAATGTTTATTCTTAATATTTTTTAAGAAGTTTTTAAAAAAGTATTTTATAATTTAAAAATTATAGGGCACTTTAGGTGAAAAATAAAACTTTGAAATGAAAACACGACTAATTCGTTTGAATATTACTTTGCAAGTAAGTACATATTTATTCTTCTTTTTATATACAAAAAAAGCCAGTATTGCTATTCAGCAGAACCGTTATTTTAGGGTTTACTGGTACTTAGTTATAATTAAAAGGTAAGTATTATTTTAAGTATTATAAAATTCATTTGTATTATTATTATTATTATTATTATTATTATTATTATTATTATTATTATTAAATTGTATATTAAATAAATATATATGTATGTGGCCCAACACTAGCTAAGTTGAATATTTTCGATTAATCTTTTTAATCCCAAATTTGTAAAAATGGGTGGTGGAAAAAAGCACCAGCAATCCATTGTTAGGCAAGACAGCGTAGAAATGCTCTACCAACAAAAGAATACTATATTAACAAATATCACTAGAATTCGAAGACGTATAAAAGAAGGGAAAATTTCGAAAAACCCTAATGAAATCAGATGTAGATTAGAAATCCTCGAACAATATATTGGTCAAACAATGAGTTTTCAGGTGGAAATTGATGTTCTCGACCCAGATAATAACGAGAGAGCCGATTTAGAGGACTTATGTATAACTACAAAGTGTTTACTCTTAGATATGTTACCTCCGAATTCGCAAAGTGTTGGTGATACAACAATGGGGTTCCAAGGTCATTTCAACAGACTACCCAATATGAAGTTGCCAAAGTTCAGTGGCAAATATTCTGATTATAAAAATTTCATAAGTTTATTTGAAAATTTTTAAATTTAATGACAAATATCGAAAAATTCAACCAGTTGCTATCGTGTCTCACAGATGAAGCACTGGGAACTGTTAAGGCATATCAAGTAACTGACGTTAATTATCCCAAGGCTATTGCAAGTTTAAAGAAGGTATATGATAATCCTTGCTTACTTTTCTTTGACAACATTTCAAAATTATTTGATTTACCAGAAATACCAAAGCCTTCTGGATCAGCTCTGAGGAGAATGATAGATAACGTTTCGGCTATCTATGACTCTCGTTTATCTATACGTAATGACAAAGAGATTACGAATGCCATTCTTATACATCTTGTTATGTTAAAAGTAGATCCAATCACAAAATCCAAATGGGAGGAACAACTTAACTATGAAGTGTTGCCATTGTGGAGTGATTGTGAAGCAGCTTTGAACACAATATATCAGCACATTTCTGCTGATAAAGCTTCAAGTTCAAAGCAAAAGCTTACTACGACTAAAATGAATGATACCAAATTTACAAAGAAAGCCAAATCGTTCTCATGTCAAGCAAAGTCACAGCAAGTTTCCACAAAGTGTATATTTTGCAGATCAGACCAACATTATGTATCTGCTTGCCCTTCTTTCGCCGTAATTTCCTTTCAACAAAGATTTGATTTTATCAAAAATGTACCAGCATGCATTAATTCTCTCAGAAAGGGACACACAGTCTCCTCATGCAAATCATCCAAATGTAGAGTCTGTAACCGTACACATCACACTCTTCTTCATTGTTATTCTGCCTCGAATGATCAAAGTTCTAATCCAAATTCGAATCAAAATCAAAAACAAGCATCGACATCGAGATCGGTAAATTATTCATCTTCGCCTGAAGATAACGTTATTTTAGCTACTGCAGTAGTAAAAATAAAAAATAAATATGGAAATTATGTTATGGCTAGAGCATTGCTCGACTCAGGTTCTCAAATTAACATTATCACCGAAGAACTTTCGCAAGTCTTACAACTGAAAAAAGAAGAACAAAACTTGAATTAATCAGGCATTAATAAAACAAAATCAATAGCTAGATTCAAAATTCAAGCTACATTGAAATCTAGAATAAATGAGCACGAATTTTCCTCTGATTTCTGGGTACTTAGATCAATTTCGTCATATCAGCCAGAACATGCCATTTCAACAACAAATTGGAATATCCCAAATAATTTGGTACTTGCAGATCCGTATTTCAATAAGCCTCAAAAAATTTACATTTTACTTGGCGCAGAAATTTTCTTTGAGCTGTTGTGTACAGGTCAAATTAAAAAGAGCTTTAACCAACCGACTCTTCAAAAAACCTTACTTGGCTGGATAATTTCTGGCAAATATCAACCTAATAGAGGAAATCTAGCTAGCTCTTGTTATTTAGTAGCTAATATTGAAGACGAATATTCTCTTGATTCAGTCGTGAGAAAATTTTGGGAAATGGAAGAAATTCCAAATACATCACAAAAAGTTTTGTCTGTGGAACAAAAACATTGCGAGGAGAATTTTGTAAATTCCGTCAACGATTACCGTCAGGACGATTTAAAGTGATTTTGCCTTTTAAAGGAGATCCAACTGCTCTAGGATCTTCTTTTGAAACAGCAAAAAGACGTTTTCTCTCTCTAGAACGTCGACTTTCTAAAGATAACAATACTAAAAATATGTACAACGATTTTATGAAAGAGTACATAAATTTAGGTCACATGTCAGTGACTGATTACAAAATTCCTGATTATCCGCATTATTTTATACCACATCAATGTGTACTTCGAACACAAAGTAGCTCTACAAAACTTCGTGTGGTCTTTGATGCTTCGTGTAAAACATCTTCACAACTCTCTTTGAGCGATTTATTAATGATTGGCCCTACTATACAGGAGGAGTTGTATTCCATATTGATTCGATTTCGTACACATAGGTATGTCGTTACGGCTGACATTGAAAAAATGTACCGTCAAGTGTTAATTGACGAGGCCGATAGAAACTTTCAGATGATATTGTGGCGTGAGAAAGAAAATAAACCACTTCAGATGTATAAATTAAACACTGTAACTTATGGAACATCCTCTGCTCCATTCTTAGCCATACGTTGCCTTATATATTTGAGTGAATTGTACAAAGAAACTTTTCCAATTGGTTCTGAAGTCATTAAAAAAGATTTTTATGTAGACGATTTATTGACTGGAGCTGATACGATTGAAGAAATTGAAACCATATGAAAACAAGTTTCAAATATATTGCAGTCAGCCGGTTTCAATTTAACCAAGTGGTTCGCGAACTATAATAATAACAATTCGAATGCTTTTGTTAGGGCACCCATATATATATATATATATATATATATATATATATATTTGTTAATATTTGTTTTATTGTCTCCAGCTACATGGCGTACGACACCCCGGCGTAACAGAAGGAAAACAAACTGAGAGTAACAGCGATCTTTTCTCTCAGACTTTCTTTCGAACCCTCCGATTATTAACGATAGGCAGGGTATCGATGTCTCAGTGGGTGCCCTAGTAAATGCATTAGTCAACATAGACGTGAACAATTTGCAAAATACAATAGAAGTCAATCACATATGAGAGATATAAATTCTGGTATGGCTCAAGGCTTAGTTCTTGCATCATTACTATTCTCAATGTACATGTAATTATTTTGTTTAAGTGGATTGTAATTCGAAGCTTTTGCAGATGACATTCAAGTTCTGTTTTTTTTTTGCAACGTTTATATAACATACTTCAGGCAGTTGTTAATTACATTTTAAGTCCAGTAGAAACATGGATGATATCAGTCTTTCCTTCTTTCAAAGACGAAGGTTATGAAATTCGGTAGATTTTGTAATACGACTTAGTGGCGAGGTGTAATACTTGATGATAAACTTAATTACACTTATCATACAAACAATATTTATTCAAGTACTAATTTCATACTCCGAGTTTATATTCCCTCAATGAATATTTGCCACGATATTTGTACGATATATGTAAGCTAAGGTATGCTTTACATCTTATTTAATTGTTTGATGTTTAGAAAAATTTTCCTTTTTTTTTACCCCACACCTGATGTGGAGTATATTTTTATTTAATAAACGTGTTGTTTATTGACCGTTGCTCCAATCACGATGTTAAAATTGTTCTGGGTGATTTTAACGCGAAAATCGGAAGGGAAGACATATACGGTCCAACAATCGGCAGATTTAGTCTGCACGAAGACACCAGTGATAACGGCTTGAGACTGATATCCTTGGTAGTGAGTAGCACTAGGTTTAAACATCTCGATATTCAAAAGGCAACGTGGGTATCCCCTGATCAATCAACGAAGAACCAAATTGATCACTTTGTTGTGGTCGGAAGGCTTAGTTCTAGTGTGCTAGATGTGCGTTCAATTCAAGGTGCCAACATTGATTCGGGTCATTACCTTGTTGCAGCTAAGATTTGCACCCGTCTTAACCTAGCGAGAAACACACGAACGATCCAACAAAGGAAGCTGGACGTCAAAAAGCTGCACGCACAACAAACTGCTACCGCCTACTTCACTCAACTAACCCAAATGCTACAAGAGAGCACTCCTATTCCTGACGATACCTGCGCAGAATGGCAACGTATTGCAAACTCCATGCAACTGCAGAGGAAAACGCTGCATACTTGACAACACTGCAGTCCGTTGCAACGCGAGGAGTATGGAAGAGGTTCCGGGAGAAAAGGAGAGAGGAGAAACGTCTGTTCCGCCGCAAGAAAAGAGAAATGGAAAGACGCGAGTGTGAGGAGATCGAGATGTACAGGAGTAAAAACGAAGTCCGAAAATTTTACCAAAAAATAAAACACCAAACGGAGGGCTTTGGTACTGGTAGTTCCTCCTGTAAAGATAAAGACGGAAATCTAGTCACAGATACTGAAAGTGTACTGAGGATGTGGAAACAACATTTTTCCACGCTGTTGGTATCTGATGATAGTAGCGACGAAGATATTCGTGAACCAATCATTGACGATGGTTTTGAATGTACACCACCTGGCCAAGATGAGATCGACAAAGCAATATCCCGGCTGAAGAACAACAAAGCTGCAGGTGCCGATGGTCTGCCCGCAGAACTGTTTAAAGCCGGAGGCGACGAGTTGGTAAAGAGTATGCACCGACTTGTTAGAATGCTAGAAGAACGCATGCCCGATGACTGGAACCTCAGTGTGCTATGTCCTGTGCATAAGAAAGGAGACAAAACCGTATGCTCAAACTATAGAGGTATAAGTCTCTTTCCTCTCTTAAAACCTAAAGTCAGCGAAATAATAGGACCCTACCAATGTGGCTTTAGGCCTGGTAAATCGACCACCGACCAAATATTCACATTACGACAGATCCTGGAAAAGACTCAAGAAAGGGAGATTAACCTATCTTTTCGTTGACTACAGAGCTGTTTTTGACAGCCCTATACGAGCAAAGGTATTTAAAGCCATGTCTGAGTTTGGTATACCTGCAAAGCTAATACTCTTATGCAGAATAACGCTAACTGATACAAGATCATCGGTTAAAATTGGAAAAGACCTCTCTGAGACGTTTAATACCAAACGAGGTTTTAGTCAAGGTGATAGTTTATCCTGTGATCTATTCAACATTTTGTTGGAAAAAATATTGCGTGATGCTGCAGTTAACAGAGCAGGCACAATTTACAACAAAAAGCATATGCTACTCGCTTATGCCGATGATGTTGATATCATAGGGCGGACTGTGCGAGAGGTAACTGCAACATTCTCCTGTATCGAAAATGAGTCGAGGAAAATGGGTCTCGTAGTAAACGAAGATAAGACAAAGTTTATGGTATCAACGAACAACGAAACAACAAGACTGGGTCAATATGTGAACGTTGGTGACTATAACTTCGAGGTAGTGAACAACTTTATCTACCTCGGTACCGCCATAAACCAAACAACTAACATCAGTTTGGAAATAAAAAGAAGAACAATTCTTGCTAATAGATGCTATTTCGGGCTAAGCAATCAATTTAGAAACAAAGCCCTCTCTCGACGAACTAAAATTACACTCTATAGAACCCTTATATTACCCGTGCTACTAAATGGCGCTGAAGCGTGGGTTCTTACGCAAGCAGATGAGGCTGTTCTAGGGGTGTTTGAGAAAAAGATTCTTCGCAAAATATGGACCTACGAGACGGAGAGTATCGCCAATGAATGAATGAATGATCGTCGAATGAATCACGAGCTGTATGAGTTGTACGAAGCTATAAACATAGTTAAGCGCATCAACGGTTGCGCTGGCTGGGGCATGTTATACGTATGGATGACAATGCTCCAGCAAGAAAATCATTCGAATTTGATCCCGAAGGAAGACGTAGAAGGGGAAGACCCAAACTCCGGTGGAAGGATTAAGCTGAGGATGGTCTCGCAAAACTTGGTGCTAGAAACTGGAGGCGAAGCACATTAGATCGACGCGCATGGAAAGCTATTCTTAATCAGGCTACTGACCAAAACGGTTGTTTATAGCCATCTAAGTAAGTTGTTTAATACAATGTAGTTGCTAGAATAAATTATATTTTACCGGATACTACTCAAAACATGGTTTCTATTTTTTTACAAGGTTGTATATATTGTATTAGTTAAAGCATAGTTGGAGTTTCTGGATTCAGAGATGCCATATCAAAGACCACTGCAAAATAAAAGTTAAATATATTATATACATAAGTATATTGTATTAACTTTGTAATCAATTAGGCCAATAAATAGGCTTTACAATTATATTAATTTTGCTTGTTCAGTTACAACTACTGGTTCAGTCAACAGTTAGTACAACATTAGTTATTGTTAGTGAAGTTCTATACTACGTGGTTAGTTATTTTTAGTTTAGTAGTTTTATTTTTGAGTTTGTTTATTTGGTATTTAAGGTCCACTTTGTGCATGCGGATGACCTCCCGCAGTGGAACCATATTGGCCATATGCTGGCGGCTGAGCAACACCGCAATTTAAGAATGCTCAATTAGGTCCTGCAAATATGTAGAAATTTTATTAGTAAATGTGTTATTAAAAATATGAACGATACTTTACCCTTAACCTTATTTGTATGATTTGTGTAGAAAAACCTAAAAATATACAAAATATAATAGTTAAATGTAGGAGAATAGAAAACAAAAAGAAATGCAGTACTTACAATGTGCTCAATGAAAATGAAATTTGTTTATGTTCTGAACAGCTGTGTATGACAGCAGGTGGATGACGAGGGGAATACGGGGGTAGTACAGAGTTGGCAACGCATTTAATTTGCGTAAACGGTTTTTGTAGTATGGCAATAAAATAACAAAATACGCTAGAAAATTAATGAGCCGGATAGGTTGTTATTTTTATGATTGCCGGATAACCGTGGGGAGGTGTGAATACATATTGGCAGGGATCTGGTGGCAAGTGATTGGGGGCGTGAAGGCAGTATTACGTTTTGCAGGAAATTTAGTTAAAATATGGCAAGAAAAGAAAAGATGATAAAAAAGCGTTTTTTTTTCGTTGTTATTTAATTATATATTCTAGAATTATCTTAGCGAAATATATAAATATAAATAATAAATATAAAGAAAAGATGATAAAAAAGCGGATTTTTTTTTGTTATTTAATTATTCTAGAATTATCTTTGCAAAATATAAATATATTGATTATATACATATGTATTGGAATAAATGAAAACAGAAGATATAAAAGGCAGTGGATGATGGAAAAAGAGGAGAGATTTTTGATGTGACGACTGTCGGTGTGGACAATCACTGTGGTGTAATAAATAAAAGATAATAAGTTCTAAAAAGTAAAATAATGAACTTTATTAAAATTGAAAACTTGTTTTCCCTTGAATAAAGGAAACCAAAATTTGAAAGTGATAAAACCTAATGTTTTCCCTTAAATAATTGCAAAACAAATTTAAGTAATAAATAAAAAGAAAAAATGATTTAAGATCCTAACGTTTTCCCTTAAATAAGAAAAAGGAAAAGACAAAAAAATCTAAATCAATAAACTAAAGATAGAAGAAGACGAATGATAAGAAGAAGAGCGGAATCCTGCTGATCTGGAGAAAGTCCAATCCTGTTCCTGAAAAAGAAAAATAAGTCAAGATAAAAATTAGAAGAGTTAAGATAGAATAAGTTATTGTTAATTTTGATGTTAATTACTTGTTTTTTTTTTTTTTTTGTTAATATAAGCTTATCGTTATTTTTTTTGTGTTAAATTATTGTTCTTGATTAGTATTTTTAAGGTTATTTATCTTGTAAAAAAAAGAGATCCAGTGTTTGTAAAATTAGTCTCTGCAAGTATAAAAGGAAAACAATATTTAAAAAAAGTTATTGAAAGAAGAAGATACAGCATCCTCAGCAGATTACAAGAGATAGTTAGTACAAAGTTTTTAGCAGCTGCACAGTGGCAGATTCAAATACTACCTTAGGGAGCTCCTTCGGGCAGGTGATGAGATTAAATTTGGAAAACGAATTGTTAGAAGTACAATTTCTAAAATCAAGTGGGGAATAGTATTTTTTTGGAGTTTATTTAATTGTATTTATTTAAATTTATTTTAATATAAAAGAAAATCAATTTTTTTGTGGAGACTAGTGGTTGAAGTTTTTTTATATTTCTATTGTTTTTTTATTTTTTTTTTTTGTAATTATACATACATATTAAGCTAAGTGACCGGAGATATAATAAAGATTTGTTAATGTTTAAATATCCATGAAGTCAAACATGAGAGGTTAAGTTAATTTCGTTTGGAGTTAGATACTGGTTGTGGTAAGTGTGTGGGTCGTAGAGCAATATGTTGAAGGATATACTACGACATGGTTGGGTATGGGCCACCGGAAGAACCACCTAACTTCCCTAATGTAATGTATTAGTAAAGGTAGATACCATTTGTTTTTTTTTTAATATAATTGCTACTGGTCCTTGGGCTTGGATAAGGGTTGAGAACGCCGACCTCTGATTCTCCCGAACTTGAGCTAGTAGGGAAAACTCCCAAGTGCTGTTAGACCACGTAACACACTTAGACATATTAGTAAGTGGAGCACCGAAAGTGGTCTAAGTATTAATGTTGCACTGGCTTCCAGCCGATCTAATGGCCAAACAGTTGGCCTTGAACTCGGCAATAAGGCTTAGTGCAGCTGGGGTATGGAAACCGAAGAGTTTCGGCCATGCGACTATTTTGGGATGTGTGCGCATATCGACTATCCCGGAAAATATTGACTACTGTGCACCCTCAGTCATGCCGACCAGAAGGTTAGGAGTATCAACTTCAGGCACGTCATCTATGATGACACATGATCGTCATCAAGAAGACTTGCTTGAGGTCTTAAATTTCTGCCATAAAAAGAGCGGCAAACTGGCTAAGGTATCACAGGGTATATGGTAAGGATATCCAGTTTCGTACCGATAGCAAAGCTGCGATACACTCCTTATCGGGCGATTATACAACGTCCAGTTTAGTTCGTGAATGCCGGACATCTCTAGATGAGATGGCGAGACATTCCAACTGGAACTCTTTTGGGTGCCGGGGCATGCGGGAATGTCCGGAAATGAAACTACGGACGAACTGGCTAGATCTGGAACCTACCTTAGGGACCAGGAGATAGATCAACTAGTTTGCGTTCCGCTAAATTGCTGTAAAGATAATTTCCAGCAGGAACTACTGGGGGCTGCGCAAACCAGATGGTCGAACGAGCCCACCTGCATAATCTCGAGGGTTTTATGGCCTCAGTATGATTGCAAACGTACTGCAACCCTACTGAGAACCCCTCGAGGACAAATTGGCACACTAGTGGCTGTGCTGACAGGGCACTGCACTATAGGTGCACATGCTAGGAGATTAAATCTGCCGTATAATGACTTCTGCAGAAGTTGTCAGGACGAGGAGGAAGAAGAGACGGTGATCCACCTCCTCTGTCACTGTCCGGCCCTATCTACGGAAAGGGCGGCGCTGCTTGGCAGCCCTTTACTACAAGGCCTTGCTTATCGGGTTGCGATATTAACAGTATAAATTCATTTATCCGGCTTTCTGGATGGTTTTTGCACCAAACCTAAAGTGTGGATCAGCAGGTATCTTCCTGCTCATCCCTCTTTCGGGCGTCATAACGGGACCCAAGTGAGTCGGTTTTTCCCTCTACACGGAAATAATCTAAATTATTGATATTTTTCAAGTGAATATACTAAAAAGTTGCATAATGTAATTTGGCACTAAGATATTGGTTGTCGAGTTTGTAACATAGCGTCAACATGGACGTGAACAATTTGTAAAATTCAATAGAAGTCAATCACATATGAGAGATATAAATTCTGGTATGGCTCAAGGCTTAGTTCTTGCACCATTACTATTCTCAATGTACATGTAATTATTTTGTTTAAGTGGATTGTAATTCGAAGCTTTTGCAGATGACATTCAAGTTCAGGCAGTTGTTAATTACCTTTTAAGTGCAGTAGAAACATGGATGATATCAGTCTTTTCTTCTTTCAAAGACGAAGGTTATGAAATTCGGTAGATTTTGTAGTACAACTTAGTGGCGAGCTTGTTGAATGTGTTGATCGGATGAGAGTTAGGATACATATTGGCAGGGATCTGGTGGCAAGTGATTGGGGGCGTGAAGGCAGTATTACGTTTTGCAGGAAATTTAGTTAAAATATGGCAAGAAAAGAATAGATGATAAAAAAGCGTATTTTTTTTTGTTGTTATTTAATTATATATTCTAGAATTATCTTAGCGAAATATATAAATATAAATAATAAATATAAAGAAAAGATGATAAAAAAGCGGATTTTTTTTGTTATTTAATTATTCTAGAATTATCTTAGCAAAATATAAATATATTGATTATATACATATGTATTGGAATAAATTCCGTGAGAATGGAATGAAAACAGAAGGTATAAAAGGCAGTGGATGATGGAAAAAGAGGAGAGATTTTTGATGTGACGACTGTCGGTGTGGACAATCACTGTGGTGTAATAAATAAAAGATAATCACCCCTATCGTAAACATTTATTCCCACGAAATATTTTCCCATTTTCCAAAATTGCAATCATGAATAAGTTTTCCCATGAGAGTATTCCCTTTTTGATATGTAATTCAATTGAGAATAACATCCGCAAAAATATTTAAATTTATATAAAATTCCCCTTATGTAAACATTTTTTTCCTTCGTATAATTTTCCCTTTTCCCTTCGATTTGTTCACATCATTTATACTGGGGAGCAGCATAAATGAATTCTCTTACCGAAGAGTTAAATAGTGCTGACCATCCAATAAACAATGTTTCCGAGTGGAAAAAGGTAATGATATTTTGTTCATAATATGGTGTTTTTATTACTGCACAAAAAGTTAATTTTATTCACACACAACAGGTATGGATAGAACGAAAAAGATATGTCCGAGCAAAAGCTGCCACGAATTTAAAAAACCAACGAGAGAGGGCCAAACCAGACAAAGTTGCTATCTGAAATCGCAGCTTTATTTACCCTATAAAATTCAATAAATCGAATACAAAAGTTGTTAGAAAACTATATTTTGTAAAGGCAAATAATAAAATAACTTACAATACATCGGGTAGTTCCAATGGTTTAGATGCATCCCGCAAACGTCTACGAACAATGCGTTGTTCTCTACAGCCTTCTTTCTTCCTGCAGTAAAATAAATGCACCGATTCTAAACATGGTAGAGTAAAACTTTTCTTGACCACAATTAATTCCAATTTTTTTATTTTGATCTTCTTTTCTCTTATTTCATTCACTGCAAACTGATAGCACTAAATAAGGGAACAAAAATTTCACGGGAGATTCACGATCGCACTTTTACCTTCGAGGGAAATGAAAAGTTCATGGGAATAAAAATTTCACATGTTATTCACGATAGGGGTGAATAAGTTCTAAAAAGTAAAATAATGAACTTTATTAAAATTGAAAACTTGTTTTCCCTTGAATAAAGGAAACCAAAATTTGAAAGTGATAGACTAAACCTAATGTTTTCCCTTAAATAATTGCAAAACAAATTTAAGTAATAAATAAAAAGAAAAAATGATTTAAGATCCTAATTAAATGTGACATAACCTACAATATATAATTTTTCCGCCACACAGTTTTTTATTTCCAACCACAGCTGATGCAAAGATGCAAACCTAGTGCTTTTATCACATTTTTAGCGCTTTTGGTACCACAAAAAGCATAAAATAACAAAATATCAAGTTGGCATTACAGGATGTCAGATGCTTTGTTACATCAAAATAGAACACGTTTTAAATGAAAAATGTCAGATTCGTAAAGTAGCTCTGGGTGGAGGAACACGTGCGCACGTCATTGTCGTTATCGTTTAAAGTCAATCAGGCCGTTCTTGTTGCTAGGCCTTCGAGTGGTTTACGTCTCACTCTCGCACTGGGTAATTGGCTTCCACGATTAGCTGTACTTTAGTACAATTAATTGGTGGTTGCATTAATCAGCCATGTGCAATCGTTCTGGTTATCGTGTATAACCTCAATATTACAAGGAAAATTAATAAATGAAAAGAAACTTAAAATATATAATGAAAATAATAAATAAAATACATATAAACTAATTTAAAAGAAAAAAAAAAGAAAATTTTACAAACTAACGAAAACTAAAACAACGAAAATCTATAAAATATAAATAAATATAACATAAATTAAGTAAAGGCTTCACTATGGACTTATTGTCTCCAGAAGCCTTTTTTTCATCATACTGCCGTTCTAGGTTGGACGGCATAATTAAGTAGAAGAAGAAGATGAAAAATGTCATATGTATTGTACACATGGAAAATACACATGTTATGTTTGAAAGGGTTCACACGTCGTGTATAGAATTTACACATGGAAAAGTGACAAGTCATATGACAAATACACGCCGGTTAAAACTACTTTAAGTAAACAGTAGTGTTGTATTACCACACGATTTAAATTGAGCTTTTAACAAAATTTACGGGCTTTAAAAAAAATCCATGGAATACCTATCATAAAGTTTTTTTTACGGAATAACTTACATACGCTGTAGATATGGGCTCAATAAAAAATCAGTGAAGTGCGAGTTAGTCTCACACACGTAGGGTTCCGTACTATGTCTAGTACGCCTTTAAAAACTCAATTTGTTAATTTTTTCATGTCTTATGGGACACCTTTTTCTTTTTAAAATCAAAGTCATATTCGCGAAAATTGCATCGCTATTGGAACACCCTTTAAATTTTAGGAATTGTTGTTATAACGGCCATGGTAATACACTTTCTATAAAAATATCAGGCCTACCTATTGCGGTTCAAAAAATAAGGTAATATACGTCAAAAACATGTCACTGATGGATCACCCTTTAATTTTAATTATTTGTTATAGTTTCCATAGTAATAAACCTCTTGTAAAAACTTCAAGAATCTACTTATTACTGTTCAAAACTTAGGCCATATACACGCAAAGCACGTCACTCTCGGAACACCCTTTAATTTTCAGGTTTAATTTAATAGAAAGCGAACACAGAGTTAATTACTGTCTGCAAATTTTAAGTGGTTGCCTCCTATAGCTCAAGAAATAAAGACATAACGGCAAATAACACCTCACTTTATTGCTATAGTGGCCACAGTTATACACCTTCTGTGAAAATTTCAAGAGTCTACCTATTATGGTTCAAAACTTAGGCCTTATACATACATATCACGCCACTATCGGAACTCCCTTTAATTTTTAAGTTTATTTTTTTAGACTTGTTTATAAAGCGAACTAAGTTTTAATTACTGTTTGTAAATTTTTAGTGTATGCTTCCTACAGTTCAAGAAATAAACACACATTCTTTAATAATACCACTTCTATGAAAATTTCAAGAGTCTACCTATTATGGTTCAAAACTTAGGCCTTATACATGCAAATCACGACACTATCGGAACACTCTTTAATTTTTAGGTTTATTTTTTTATAGTTGTTTATAAAGCGAACTAAGTTTTAATTACTGTTTGTAAATTCTTAGTGTATGCCTCCTACAGTTCAAGAAATAAACACACATTCGTGAATAACACCTCTCTATCGGAACACCCTA
The DNA here is from genome assembly GCA_949628195.1 of Phasia obesa. Taxonomy (NCBI): domain Eukaryota; kingdom Metazoa; phylum Arthropoda; class Insecta; order Diptera; family Tachinidae; genus Phasia; species Phasia obesa. Next base: position 22,362 of record CATIVE010000011.1, read on the forward strand.
TAAGTTTTAGTATTTGCTACTATAGCGGCCACAATTATACACATACTGTGAAAATTTCAAGCGTCTACCTATTATGGTTCAAAACTTAGGACTTATACATGCATTTCACACCACTATCGGAACACCCTTTAATTTTTAGTTTTATTTTTTTATACTTGTTTATATAGTGAACTAAGTTTTAATAACTGTTTGTAAATTTCAAGTGTATCCCTCCTACAGTTCAAGAAATAAACACATTTTCGTAAATAACACCTCTCATTTGGAACACCCTATAAGTTATAGTATTTGTTGCTATAGCGGCAACAGCTATACATCATCTGTGAAAATTTCAAGAGTCTACCTATTACGGTTCCAGAGATAAAAGGCGCTGACAGACGGACAGACGGACAGACATTGTAGCGAAAACAATAGGGTTTCATTTTTACACTTTGTGTACGGAACCCTAAAAAAGAAAAGCATGCATTAAAGGAAAATTGGAAATTATATTTATTTATTACTTCATCTTAAGGCCAACGGATAGACAATGTTTTTTGTTTTGTTATTTGGTGTAAAAACGTATAAATTTTTTGGCGTGCCAACTCGGGAAAAAAAAGAAAATTAAGCTAGCAATAGTCAATGATTGCTAGCTTAATTTTGTATTAAATCAATCAATAAAAAAAACTATTGTTCAAAACTACATTCTTTTGTATACTCTTCGTAGTCACTTTATGCTGGTAACACTGAGGCAATTGCAAAATTAACTCGATTCTTAAAACAAATTATATAATTTGTTTGAGCTATCGTAGAAGTTTAGCAATGCTTTACAAACGAATGCTTTTATGGAATACGTTATTTAAACAAAACAGAGCACAAAGTTAGTAACATTAGATTAACCAATTTTGTTTACTTAAGACCTTTTTTCGATCACTCTGTAGGAACATTTTGTTCATCACACAATCTACAAAAAAATTTGTTGGGTACATCTTCGTACAACGGACTTAAGTCAGATAGACTTAAACGGCTACAAGATGTACATACAAATAAATTTCAGGTGTGAGTAAAAAAAACATTACTGGTCTATTGCCTACTTTTTATTGGGCTATTATTTTTGCGTTTTGGTCTTCTACACAATAATTACGTACTTCTTACGTAATATCGCAAGAGCTTAAATTTTTAGTTTGGGCGCCATATTGTTACGTGGTCCTATCAGCACTTGGGAGTTTTCCCTACTAGCTCAAGTTCGGGAGAATCAGAGGTCGGCGTTCTCAACCCTTATCCAAGCCCAAGGACCAGTAGCAATTATATTAAAAAAAAAAAACAAATGATATCTACCTTTACTAATACATTACATTAGGGAAGTTAGGTGGTTCTTCCGGTGGCCCATACCCAACCATGTCGTAGTATATCCTTCAACATTTTTCTCTACGACCCACATCTCTTTACCACACACTTACCACAACCAGTATCTAACCCCAAACGAAATTAACTTAACCTCTCATGTTTGACTTCATTGACATTTAAACATTAACAAATCTTTATTATATCTCCGGTCACTTAACTTAATATGTATGTATATAATAATAAAAAAAAACAAAATAACAAGAGAAATAAAAAAAAACTTCAACAACTAGTCTCCACAAAAAAATTGATTTTTTTGATATTAAAATAAATTTAAATAAATATAATTAAATAAACTCCAAAAAAAAATACTATTCCCCACTTGATTTAAGAAATTGTACTTCTAACAATTCGTTTTCCAAATTTAATCTCATCACCTGCCCGAAGGAGCTCCCTAAGGTAGTATTTGAATCTGCCACTGTGCAGCTACTAAAAACTTTATACAGTATTTTTCGGTTAATTGACCCTACGGTTAATTGGTTTCCACGCTTAATTGAACCACATGATCGTGCAAAAAAATATTGCATACGAAAACACATGTAAATTTCCTCGGATAATTGAACCCGGTTAATTGATTTTCCCGCTTAATTGGTTCAAAATTCATGTCATCAAAAATAAATTTCCTCTTACTTTTACCCGGTTAATTGCATTATGTATTATTGAAAAATAATCTGGCATTTTTTCACATACATATTTGACATCATTTGTGAAAAACACTGGGTGGCATCTCTACTAATTGAAAACATATGTTTATTGCTAAGGAAAAACCGTATGCGATTTCTTTTAATTCATTAGTATGTATGTATGTAGTTCCAATTATGCGTGATTTCTGTAATTGAACAAACTGTTCAATTAAACGGGTATCGGATAATTGGTTCCCCGGTTAATTGAACAAAAAGTTGTGCAAATTTTGATGTGCAATTAACCGAAAAATACTGTACTAACTATCTCTTCTAATCTGCTTAGGATGCAGTATCTTCTTCTTTCAATAACTTTTTTTAAATATTGTTTTCCTTTTATACTTGCAGAGACTAATTTTGGATCTTTTTTTTTACAAGATAAATAACCTTAAAAAAATACTAATCAAGAACAATAATTTAACACAAAAAAATAACGATAAGCTTATACTAACAAAAAAAAAAACAAGTAATTATCATCAAAATTAACAATAACTTATTCTATCTTAACTCTTCTAATTTTTATCTTGACTTATTTTTCTTTTTCAGGAACAGGATTGGACTTTCTCCAGATCAGCAGGATTCCGCTCTTCTTCTTATCATTCGTCTTCTAGGACTGATAGTATTTGGACACGGCAATATAATCACTTTTCTTCTTGGCGTATGGACACAAGAATTCAACACGGCAATATAACTTTCTATCTTTAGTTTATTGATTTAGATTTTTTTGTCTTTTCCTTTTTTTTATTTAAGGGAAAACGTTAGGATCTTAAATCATTTTTTCTTTTTATGTATTACTTAAATTTGTTTTGCAATTATTTAAGGGAAAACATTAGGTTTAGTTTATCACTTTCAAATTTTGGTTTCCTTTATTCAAGGAAAACCAGTTTTCAATTTTAATAACGTTCATTATTTTACTTTTTAGAACTTATTATCTTTTATTTATTACACCACCGTGATTGTCCGCACCGACAGTCGTCACATCAAAAATCTCTCCTCTTTTTCCATCATCCACAGCCTGTTATATCTTCTGTTTTCATTCCATTCTAACGGAATTTATTCCAATACATATGTGCATAATCAATATATTTATATTTCGCTAAGATAATTCTACAATATATAATTAAATAACAAAAAAAAAAAAAAAAATCCACTTTTTTATCATCTTTTCTTTTCTTGCCACATTTTAACTAAATTCCCTGCAAAACGTAATACTGCCTTCACGCCCCCAATCCCTTGCCACCAGATCCCTACCAATATGTATTCACACCTCCCCACGGTTATCCGGCAATCATAAAAATAACAACATATCCGGCTCATTCATTTTGTAACGTATTTTGTTATTTTATTTCCATACTACAAAAATCGTTTACGTAAATTAAATGCGTTGCCAACTCTGTACTACCTTCGTATTCCCCTCGTCATCCACCTGCTGTCATACACAGCTGTTCAGAAAATAAACAAATTTCATTTTCATTGAGCACATTGTAAGTACTGCACGCATTTCTTTTTGTTTTCTATTCTCCTACATTTAACTATTATGTTTTGTATATTTTTAGGTTTTTCTACACAAATCATACAAATAAGGTTAAGGGTAAAGTATCGTTCATATTTTTAATAACACATTTACTAATAAAATTTCTACATATTTGCAGGACCTAACTGAGCATTTTTAAATTGCGGTGTTGCTCAGCCGCCAGCATATGGCCAATATGGTTCCACTGCGGGAGGTCATCCGGAAGCACAAAGTGGACCTTAAATACCAAATAAACAAACTCAAAAATAAAACTACTAAACTAAAAATAACTAACCACGTAGTATAGAACTTCACTAACAATAACTAATGTTGTACTAACTGTTGACTGAACCAGTAGTTGGGCTGGAGAGTGGTTCCTTCAATTCAAGAGAAGCCCCTCCCTTATTAATTAAAAGTGGGAATGTTAAAAGTAGTTAAAATGTTCGCGCCTGGCCTCCTCCCTACGGTTTTTCCTGGGATCCGCCACGCAAAATTTTTTTCTACCATCGACTTGTGCATTTTCCTAGACGCACCACGCAACAAGTGATGTTTGCAAACGTTGCGATAGAGTGTCCAGGTGTCTACCTGACACAGCTACTGCAACGTCATCCGCATATGCTACAGTTGTGAACATCATGGAGTCCAGCATCGTAAGCAATGAATTTATGGCGAGGTTCCAAAGAAGAGGTGACAGCACCCTTCCCTCGTCTAGCTGCCCTACAGACAGTAGTCCACCCCATATTGAATATGATGACTCTATAGGTCAGCAAATTCCTAATGAAGCTAATAATTGACTGATTTACATCCAGTCTTTCCAGAGCCCTAATGATGGTCTCCGGTTTCACGTTGTTGAACGCTCCCTCTATATCAAGGAACGCTACCAATGCATATTCCTAATGCTCTAGAGATTTTTCAATGTATACTACGAGCATATGTAGTGCCGTATCAACCGATTTGCCTTTGGTATATGCGTCGTGAGAGTCGGTTCGGATTAATTGTTGTTCTCATATGAAGATCAATTATCAGTTCCAGTGTTTTTAGAAGGAAGGATGACAGACTGATAGGTCTGAAATCCTTCGGTGAGGTGTGCGATGTTTTTCGTCCTTTAGGGATGAAAACAAAGGAACACCTGGTCCACACTTCCGGAATATACGCCCATGACAGACATGCTGTGTATATTCGGATAGGGTGTAATAACTCCTTACGAAGTAAAGCCTTTATTTCACTTCCAATTGAGAAATAAGACCTTTAATGCGAAAAGGGCTTTATTGCACTTTGAAAGTGACATAAGGCCTTTATTGAAATTTAGCAAATGGTGCAAAAAGCCTTTATTTTATATTTTTTGATTCTTTTGTTACACTGTTCAATTTATTGTTTTTTGTTGTAGTTGATAACAGCATTTCGCATACTAAACTGTGTCACTATTGCCATCTTAATTCTGTGAGAAGTAAATTTTTTTTATGCTTTTTCTCCTTTATTGTTTTTTGTTGTTGTTAATAACAGCATTACTTACAAAATCGTGTTAGTATGTCATCATCAGTTATTTGCTAAGCCACGTGTGTTGTTCAATTAATTGTTAAAAATCGTGAAAATGGAAAGTGATGAGATAATTGTTTATAATATAATTCCGGGTTTGAGGAAATCCAGAAAATTATTACATATTCCATCAGAGGCACAAATTTATAAATTTAAATATTGTCAAAATAATACAAAATATTATTATTGTTATCGCAATGGGTGTCCCGTTAAAATTGCAGTGGATTTGAACAATGCAATACATTGCCGTAAAACAAAAAAAAAAACTTAGTGCACAACCAAGAGGCCCAAAATGAATTTTTAAAGAAATTAAGTTTAATGAATTCTATTAAAATGGAATGCGCTAATAAAATGTCGTTGAAAAGATCAAGTATTCGTGAAGTATATGATGAGAATTGCAAAAAGGCTAAAGAGTCTTCTCATTTGGTTGAATTTGGAAAAATCCGAAGGCAATTAATAAACATAAAATCAGAAGCCTTACCAAAAGCACCTCAAAATTTCCATCATATAATATCAATTTTTAAAACCCAGGGAATTCGCGAGAATTATACGAATTCAAGATATGACAATGATTTGCCATTCTACCAGGGTACGGTGATTGAAGAGGATTTCGGTTACTCAATTTTTGTGTCCCCTACAATATGTAACTCAATAATGGAAATGTCTACTAGCGAACCTCGTCATTATTTCATAGATGGGACTTTTAATGTAGTACCGATTAGTAGTTCCAATATCTTTAAACAACTGCTAATATTACATATTGCTCATAATGAACATGTAAGTATATATTTTCGGTAGCATGTCATAATGTCCATGAACATTGTGACACACAAATAGTGACATAATATCCATGGACTTTATGCACTACGTAGGAAAAAGCCACCTAAATCTTCACTTAATACAGTTTTTCTGCGTGGCGGCCTGCGGCCGATCTTAGGGGTTTTTTCCTCCATAGGACGCGGCAGGTGGCTTCGCTGAATACAGTTTTCCTGCGCGCGTCTCATTATCTTTCGTAGTGTGACGAGCGCAGGGAGAGGAGGAGAAAACCGGCCGCAGGCCGCCACGCAGAAAAACTTTATAAAGCAAAGATTTTCAATATTGTCGCAGTTAAATTAATATTTGTGTATGCTTTTTTCCAGACATTTCCTTTTATGTACATTTTAATGTCAAGCAAATCTTTCAAAGCATATATTCACGTACTACAATATATTCAAAGTAATATTTTTGACATAAAGCCCACAACATTCACCACGGATTTTGAGTATGGCTTAAGAAAAGCATTAGCACAGGTTTACCCACAAACAAAATTAAAGACATTTTACACAAGCTGTTAGAAGGAATTCTTCAACATTTCCTAACTTCATGTCGAAATTAAATAAAGATAATGTTGCGAAAAAATTGTTTCGGAAATTTCTAATATTACCGGTATTAAAACCAAACGACATAGGTATTGCATATCAAAATCTAAAAAATCGGGCTATGAGTAAGATTTTTAATAGTATTTTTGAACCATTCATATTTCGAGAGAGAGAGCATATTTCGAGAGAGGATTAAAAATGTAAATTAGATAAAATATTTAATATTCTCCTTTTAAGAAATTAAATATATGTATATATGACTTTTTTTAGGAAGGTGCATCAAAATTCTCCGTTTATAACGAACCCATTAAAACAACAAGCTTAATAGAATCGTTCAATGGGCAATTGAGTAAATTCCTTGCAAAATACGGAAGCTTTTATAAATTCATAGACCATTTATTAGATGTAGATGTGACAAAATCAATTGATTTTAAAGAATCATTGGACAGGAGTATTTCAATATGTGCAGCAAAATTTAAAAGGCAAAAGATGAGAGAAAACATGATTACAACTATCTTAACAAACTTGGAAAATGGGATAATCAGTGTGAATGACTGTCTTAACTAGTTAAGTTATAATGACTTGTCTTTGAACGAGATTCTGGAGCAAATTAGTATTACGACGGCGACAGGTGATCAGAATGATGAGGTTGATCCAATAATAGATACTTTACCATCTGTTGTGCCTTGCACCATTGCAAATAATTTGACATGCATTATTTGTTACGAAAAAGAAAAAAATATATTGCAATTGCCATGTAGTCATTTTAAGCTATGCAGTGATTGCTATGAAAAATTCGCCGCGGAAGAAAAAAGAATTCTGTCTCAACTTTATGTCCAGTGTGTAGAACCATTGTTCAAGAAGTCAAACAAATTTTTGTTTAATTTTCTTCCGTTTATTTTGCTTTTTTTTAATTATTAATGTGCTATGAATTTTTGTTAATATGCAATTTTTTTGTTGAATTATTAATGTTCTATTAATTTTTGCGTATCATCATATTTGCAAAAATTTGTATGATTAAAGTGATTCTTTTTTTTCATTTTGGTGGGATTTATTTCGTTTCCAGAAGTGGGATTAATTATTAATGTTCTATTAATTTTTGTTAATATAAAATTTTTTATAATTGTTCAATAAAATATACGAAGAATAACAAATTTTATTGCTTCATTTAAAAATAAATTTAAGCGAAATAAGACCTTTACGGATTTATTTCACTTTCAAAGTGCAATAAAACCTTTTTGGAAATAAAGTCCTTATTTCTCAATTGGAAGTGAAATAAAGCCTTTAAAGCCGTATTTCGTAAGGCGTTATTGCACCCCATCGTATATTCAGGTTAGCCATGGTATTATAAAATCCGCATTATGCTGAAGGTCAGCAGGTATAATGCCATCTGGAGCCGGGGATTTGAACGGGTCGAAGCTCTTTATAGCCCACAAGAGTCCTTCCCTGCTAATAGTGATTGGGATTTGTGGGTGGCAATCTAAGCACGTCAAGTGCTCCCCTGTTAGGGGAGTACACCTAGTTAGGGGAGTGCTCCCCTGTTAGGGGAGTACAACCAGGGAAGTGCGTGTCCATAAGTACATCAAGGGTCTCATGTCCACTTGTAGTCCAGTTGCCACATGGTTTCTTAATGAAACTCGGCACAACTTGCGACACTGATAGGATTTTACAAAGCCGGCTCGTCTCAGAAGCCCCTTCTACGCCGCTTATCAGGTTTTTAAATCTATTAACTGAGGCTTTGTATGTTGATCAGTTGCCCAGTCTTTTTTCCTTATTGAAAAGTTTGCGGGAGGCTTTTCGAGCTTCCGCTATGTCGGGGTGGCTTACTCCTACCACGGCATATGTTTAATCTGCATAATTCCGACGTTTCTAATTCGAATGCATTTGTTAGGGCACCCACATATATAGGGCACCCATATATATATATATGTTAATATATATATATATATATTAACATATATATATATGTTAATATATATATATATATATATATATATATATATATATATATTTATAATATATGTTTTTATGTTATATATTGTCTCCAGCTACATGGCGTATTGTTGCAGTTAAATTAATATTTGTGTATGCTTTTTTCCAGACATTTCCTTTTATGTACATTTTAATGTCAAGCAAATCTTTCAAAGCATATATTCACGTACTACAATATATTCAAAGTAATATTTTTGATATAAAGCACACAACATTCACCACGGATTTTGAGTATGGCTTAAGAAAAGCATTAGCACAGGTTTACCCACAAACAAAATTAAAGACATTTTACACAAGCTGTTAGAAGGAATTCTACAACATTTCCTAACTTCATGTCGAAATTAAATAAAGATAATGTTGCGAAAAAATTGTTTCGGAAATTTCTAATATTACCGGTATTAAAACCAAACGACATAGCTATTGCATATCAAAATCTAAAAATTTGCGCTATGAGTAAGAATTTTAATAGTATTTTTGAACCATTCATATTTCGAGAGAGAGAGCATATTTCGAGAGAGGATTAAAAATGTAAATTAGATAAAATATTTAATATTCTCCTTTTAAGACTTTTTTTAGGAAGGTGCATCAAATTTCTCCGTTTATAACGAACCCATTAAAACAACAAGCTTAATAGAATCGTTCCATGGGCAATTGAGTAAATTACTTGCAAAAAACGGAAGTTTTTATAAATTCATAGACCATTTATTAGATGTAGATGTGACAAAATCAATTGATTTTAGTAGTATATTTATGTATGTTCCAAAATTGATTTTCCTCCTTATGGAGATTGTGTAGGGAGGATTTTGATTTTATGATTTTTTTCCTCCTTATGGAGTTTGTGTAGGGAGGATTTTTGTTTTTATGATTTTTTGAAAATTTTTGTTTTTCGTTGATGATGAATTTATGGGGGTGGGTTTTCAAACATTAGGAAAACAATCAAAATTGATTTTCCTCCTTATGGAGATTGTGTAGGGAGGATTTTGATTTTTTTTCCTCCTTCTGGAGTTTGTGTAGGGAGGATTTTTTGTTTTTATGATTTTTTGAAAATTTTTGTTTTTCGTTGAAATTTTTCATCCTTATGGATAAAATACATAGGATGAATTTATGGGGGGTGTGTTTTTAAACATTAGGAAAACAATGTAAAAAATTTTTGTAAGAATTTAAGTTATGTGTTTTTTCATCTCTATGTAGAAAACAGGTGTAAGAATTTTCGTTGTGTGTTTTGTTTTTTGCTCCTTATGGAGATTGTGTAGGGATGGATTTTTTAGATTTTTTCTTTAATGATTATTTGTAAAAAAATTTGGTGTGTGTGTTTTTTTGATCTTTATGGACAATGTGCATAAGAAAAATTTATGAGGGTGAGTTTTCACACATTATGAAAAACCACATAAAAATAGTTGCAGGATTTTTTTTTATTTATTAAACAGAAAATTATAATTAATTTAATAAATTTATATATGTATATTAAAAACACTCATGTTTTCACTATATATTTCACTCAGTTTATCAAATATGTGAAGCTATAAAACCGCAGTTTAAAAAGAAGTTTTCATTTATTCATTCATTTACATTCAAAACAATGACTTCTACAAATATATCTAGTGCCGAAATTATTGAGGCTTTTAACAAATTAAAAGCAAAATCATATATATCGGTTAAAGAATTACAAACATCAAAACCACATAAAATATTAAGATTGTTTCGTCAAAAAACCCGATATGGAGATGCACTGGTGGCAGAGATTGAAGACGCAATTATTTATCTACCCAAACGTTACAACAACTTGGAGGATGAAATAATTCAAGGAGTTGAGAATCAAAAATTAATTTTGACAAAGAAGATGCAGATCAACTCTTATGTTCTAGAATTGACAGAGGAACATCTAGGGAACGAACATGTAATTGATGAAGATGATGGATTCTATATACCTAATTCTCAACCTTTTTTTAGTTGGGAAGCAACAAAACTTCCAAAAATGCACTAGTAAATAAGATGTTAATTTGAATGTATATATTTTATTTTGTATATAAATATTTTTATATAGAATATAATAAATATTTTACCAAAGGTTATATAAACTTGGAAAAATGCTGAAATTTACAATTCAATTTGAAGCATTCACAAAAGATGGTTCAATACACAATATCAAAATTTTTGAAGGACTTTGATGGTTACATTTCAAGGATCATATTGATTGCATTGAGGATTATCTAAATAACAACAAAGAAAACATTGAGACTATACAATGTTTTATTCGAAAAATATTATTTATTGGCGAAACGTTTTTAATACAATATAGAAAATAATTTATACACTAATACAATATAATTATACTTATACTTATTTGTAAAAATGCAAAATAAATTTTTTATAAAAAATGATGGTATTATTTGTTTTATTTGTTATATAAAATGTTTAGCTAATCATATGTTTTATGATTGTTCATCAGCTGATTTTAGGTTAACTGAGCTAGAAACATATGTTTTACGTTTCTTCTTCTATCTTTAACAAATGTCAAATAAATAGACAGCAGATGATCAACTTATAATCAGCTGGTAAATTCGATAACATCATGTATAAAAAGAGGTTACAACGATAACTATTAATGTATTTTTATTCATTCTAAAAAACAACTTCAAAGCGATTTGACGCAAACAACAAAAAACACACTAAATATGTCTTCATTTTTATTTAATAATGAGAATTTCATCTCGAGGAGCAACAATGTTGAAATTACGGAAGTATTAGCCCTGTATGAGGATAAAAACGATGACATACTAAACAGAACGGCTAGTCTTTGTGAAGCGTTATATAATGGAAATGATGATATCTTAGACAGAATAGCAGCTGACTGTGAAGCAGATGCGTCCTTATTTATAACATAATTTGTATTATGATAGTGTTTACATCTTAAGTAAAGAAAAATCTAACAATAAAAAGTATATAAATTTAAACCTTTACATTGAAATCGTGTTTTTTTTATTTTTATTTTTTCAAAAATATCTTAAGGGATTTATCATGAGGATTCAGCTAGTCTAAATTTAGTAAAATAAAAAAGCAGCCCCAAATATTATAGCATTTATCGTATTATAGCATTTTTTATTTATTGTGGTTTTTTATTTAAATTTTACTAAAATTACAATTTTTACATTTGTTTATATTATAGCTGTTGTAATAGTAATGTATGAGTTGATCTGCTGCTTCCTCAGCTTCCTGATTTTTTATTCTTAAATGTGAACATAAACAGGTGTCTGGCCCACAAGTAGTATATTCGTCTGACCAAGCACAATCTTCAAAATGATCTCCATATTTATTTTTAATAGCTTTTAGATTGTTCATGTATTCAAGATGTGATTTAATATTGATGAGTTTATTTTTATCTTCATCAGAAATAATGCTTGAACATTTTTTTAAGAAATCATATATATTTTTTAACATCATTCTTACTAAATGGTATAACTATATACTCGAACGATTTGATGGTGATAAATTAATAAATAAATGCATTCTATATTTATATTATTTTGAATTGATCTCATTTCAGAGTTTTACCATTTGTATTTTTTTTTAGACATTTAAAAGTATAAAATTACTTACCTATTCAAATTTCAATCTTTGATTAGAATAGAAAAAATAAAAAATGTTGAATATTTAGATTTTATTTCAATTTTTATTACAATAGGTATATTAAAACTAAAAATTATTATTACATTAGTTTTCTTATTTCATTTGTAAGAGGGATATATTCAAATATTTTATCATGTATAATTAAACAATATGCAGATGTATTAGCTGGAATATTTTTTATAGTTTTTAATTCAATGCGAATATCGATTGGTCCTGTTTTAACTGATTCATTTTGATGTGTTACATCTAAAACAATGATTGGTGCCACTGTTTTAAAGTTTTCTAGTGTCAAGAGTGGTTGTGGATCGCGTGAGTAATAACTTTTTTGGAATTTTACATACATTTCATACAATAAAGCAAACCGATTACGATCAAAGTGAAGATTTAAGTCATCATAGGGATATGTGTCAGAGTTAAGATGAACCTTTACATCAGTCAAGTCACAATGTTGAAATTTTTTCTCATTGCTTCTAAAACCCAAAACTAGAAAACGTGGTCTTTCACTTTCGTTGGCTAATAAAACAGTTGTACTTTGTGGAAGTGAAGGATAATAATACATATCCCAACTCCGGAATGATACATTAAGAGGCTGACGACTATTAATTGTTTTAAACATTTGCAACTTGTAAGCATTAGCAAGTTGAATATGAGGTACTTTCCATGTAATATTCAATAGAGATAACTTCAATTTTTCATCTGGACTATTAGATTTAAAGACTTGTTTATTATCTTTAGATCGTAAGAGGATCAATTCATGTTTGGAGTTAATTATTATTTTGTTAAAATCTTCAGCAAATCCAAGTAACAACTTTAGAGGCACACAAAAGTTGAAATATCCATTAACAAGTGTAAGAGCATCAATGCTAAATGGTGACCATCCTGCATTTATTAGATTATCACTTTCTAACTTATTTAGCGAAACATAGTTTTTCAATTCTGTTGCAATACCCAAATGCCGCGTGCGATCGATTTCTACACCATTAAGCTCGTATCGAATTTCGTCAAATAAATGTGCCATACAATTATTGAGGAGTTGAATGGATGAAGAGACTGTTGAATCATCTTTTTTTTTTCATAATTTATTTATTGTATCTTCAATAATTTTTGAACTAACAATAATTACTCATATCTTAAGTCTAAAATAAAATATTCTTTTTAAGTCCAGCCAGTGCTAGACAAAAATAATGTTTGTTTCACGGATTTCGAAATCATTTGCGGGTCATCCCTCTAATGTACGGCCAAGAAAAGCAGTATCTCTTCTTTTTAGTCGAATGTAACCAGGTTCATTCAGCATGTTACGCGCCAAAGGGTTTGGATGAGATTCAAGCCTCTTCAGATATGTGACTGCATGTTCCGCTATTTCTGATTTAACTGATGGCATGTTTAGGTCTTTGTGGATGTTCGAATTTTTTATATACCAGGGAGCAGATGTAATAATACGTAAAATCTTATTTTGGCGCCTTTGAATTTTTTCTACATTGCTAGCTGAGGCAGTGCCCCATAACGGAATCCCATAACACCAAATTGGTTTGGGGACCGACTTGTACAGTAGAAGTTTACAATCTAAGCTCAGGGTGGAGTTTCTGCCAATAAGCCAATTTAGTTGTACTGCTTTTAGTTTCTTTTGTGTTAACTTGAAGTCAATGTGGCTTTTCCAAGTAAGGCGACGGTCAAGATGTATACCCAGGTATTTAACGTCTGAAAGCTGTGGTATCATTTGGTTATTTATGCGAATAGGAGGGCATGAGTCCCTGCGCAGTGTGAAAGTTATGTGAGTGCATTTTTGTTCATTCACTTTTATTCTCCATTTTTTTAGCCATTTTTCCAAATTGAGTATGTGGTCTTGTAAAAGTTGTGATGCTTCTTGGGCACTTTCATGAATACTTAAAAAAGCTGTGTCATCTGCAAAAGTTGATGTGTGGACTAGGGTGCTAATTGGCATATCCGATGTGTACAGTAAATATAAAATTGGTCCCAAAATACTACCTTGGGGAACTCCGGCTTCAATGAGCTGTGGCGAGCTTAAAAAGTCACCTTCTTTTAATAAAAACTTGCGATTCGTTAAATAATCTTTTAAGAGCTTATACAAGTTTTCGGGCAAGTTCAGCTTTAGCTTAAATATTAGGCCTTCGTGCCAAACCTTATCGAATGCTTTAGAAACGTCGATAAAGAGCGCAGAACAGTATTTTTTTTCTTCAAAGGTCTTTTTAATTACATTTACTAATCTGTGTGTTTGTTGGATCGTACTATGTTGTTTTCTGAAGCCGAATTGATAGTTCGGAATTCATCCTTTCGCGCTAAGAATTGGATTCAGCTTAGTTATTAATATTCTCTCAAATAACTTTGACACGTTTGATAAAAGGCTTATAGGTCTGTATGATTCTACTTTTGTGTGGTCTTTTCCTGGTTTAGGAATCATAGTTATCAAAGAGATCTTCCACTTTGTGGGAAAGTACTCAAGACGTAAGATGGCATTAAAAACAAACAGAATAATTCTGCGACCTATACGGGGCAACTCAACTAACATCTTGTTACTTGTTTTATCAACGCCAGGGGCTTTTTTGGTGTTTAAATCTGCTATTGCCCTTTCAATATCGCGAAATTCAAATCTTAGGGATACTACGGCACTAGTCTCTACTGAAGGTAACTCAGCTATATCAGTACATACATTTGGGGTGAAAACCTTCTTCAAATGTCCAACAAACAAATTGCCTTTTTCGGTATCATTCCTTGCCCAGTCTCCACAAGAAGTTCGCAAGGGAGGCTTACGTACGACCGGTCTTTTAAGGTTCCTACATGCACGCCATAATGAATAATCTGATTGAGCAGTTGCATCGAGGTCTTCCAAGTAATTTTTCAGAGATGCTACTCTTCGAGATTCTAGCAGCTGTCTTAGTCGTTTCGTGCAATCTTTAAGTCTAGATTTAAGTTGAGGAGATCTGTGTGCTTGCCACTCTCTTCTAATTTTTCTTTTTTCAGCCAAGAGCCGTTCGACATCTACAAAGTAAATTTGATTGTATCTAGCTGGTTGTCTGTCGCATGTTGGGCAGTTGATTTAAGGTTTTGATCAAAATAAATTAGACTCTGGTCCACATCTTCTGGTGTTCTTAGCGGTATGTTTTCCGAACAATGAGTACTGAGATACTTTCTATATTTCAACCAATTAATGCTTGTGCAAGTTGTTGGCGACACGATATTTTGCTGATTCCATATATAGACAATAGTGGGTGAATGATCTGAGGATAATTCAAGTGACGCTTCAACCTTAATCATTTCTCTCGAAATACCTTTAGTCACTCCAAAATCAATAACATCAGGTATTTTTTGTCGATCAGTAGGCCAATAGGTGGGTTGTCCACTTGATATCACATTCAGACGCATTTTGGAAATTGTATCAAACAAAATACGACCTTTTGGAGTTATTAGGCGTGATCCCCAAAACGTATGTTTAGCGTTGTAGTCGCCTGATGCTATGAAACAGGGACCTAGTGATTTGTAAAAGTCGATATATTGACTCTCTGATATTTGAAATCTAGGAGGTGAATAAATCGAAGAAATAACAAAGTTTTGATGATATTCTTCAATACAGATGTTTGTTGCTTGAAGGTAGTCCTCACAAAAATCACACAGTAAATGATGTTTAATTCGAGCCCTTATTAGTATTGCTGAACCACCACATGCTCTGCCACGGGGGTCTTTAGTGTCATATAATATATAGGCATTGATTTTAAAAAAGCTATTTGTTGTTAAATGAGTCTCTGAAACCATCATGACATCAATTTGTTGGTTCTTCAAGAAGTACTCGAGTTCATTTTTGTGTTGGCGTAAGCCGTTAGCGTTCCAGAAACATATTTTTAAACAGTTCATGGTTTGTTAAGTACCGCCTGCAACATCATAGATTGCATGCGAACCATTTCTTGCATCATGCTGCTCATAGAGCTCATAAAACTGTTTATCGACTGCACTAATGTCTCGATGCTTGCTTCGAGACGATTGAAATTACCAGATGGTGTTTGTTCTTTAGGATGCGATTGCAAATTAGGAGTAGAATTAGTTGTAGGTGCCGCTTTATGTACTGCAGTATGATTGGTTTTAACCATATCTGCGTATGAAACATGTTGTGTTGTTGGTTGGGCTAACTGAGGATAATGAGCATTTGCTCGATATTGTGGGTGTTTAGCAGGAGTATTTGATTTTTGAGTGGTTTTCCTTACCATGGAAAAAACTGGACAGCCTCTGTAGTTAGCAGTGTGGTTTCCACCGCAATTGCTGCATTTTTTAACTTTCGAGTCATCCCTTGCTTTGTCGCATTGGGCGGAACAATGTAGCTCGCCACATACAACGCAAACCGGAGGCAACTTACAGTAAGCCCTAGTATGACCATATTCTTGACAATTTAGACACTGGACAGGTCCTGAACGTTTATGCGGCTCCTCTACAGTTATTTTACGGTGTAACAGGTATTTCAGATTGTAAATGGGGTGCGTTTCGTTTTTCTTCAATCTGATATCTCCAGGTTCCAGTTCAACGCGAAATAGTGGTTGGGGGACACGTTCCCGATTACGGAGATTATCTACACTTTTTATTTTAAAACCCGCTTTTTGGAGTCCGGCTCTTATTTCAGCTGGATCAACGTATGAATCTACACCTTTAATGACTACCTGTAGACCTTTACTACTCTTCAGCTGATAGGTATAAAAGTTCTTTTTGCAGTTTTCGAACTCGTTTACTGCTTTACGATAACTGCTTTCATCAATAAATTGTATTTTTGTCTCATCAATGTTACCACGCTTGATGGGAATTACATAAAATGAGTTCTCGCCAATAATTGTAATTAACTTTTTTATTAAGTCGTTCGAATTTTTCTCCCTTAAATAAACTGGAGGTGGTTTGAACGACTTAATTGCCGTTTTATGTTCACTTGTTTCACTATCTAAGATAGCAAAACGATTATGGGAATTTATTCCATTAGAGCCCTTGTCTTTATGTACCTTAGACATTGGTGCAAGCTGCGAAGATTTAGGGCTTCGACCTCTTTTTAATACCGTAATGTATCTGTCCATTCCCACTTGCGCCTTGGGTTTAACACTATCCATATTACTGTTGGTAACACTGTGTTCAGAAGGCGACTTGTTTGTAGTTATATTTTTGTCATCGCTTAGCAAAAGCGACGAACAAGATTGCGCACGTATAACAGCCGTAGAATTTACACACAAATTATTTTCAGTTTTTTTGTCTTTATTTAATACAATATTGTCTACATTTTTTTTGCTTAAATTAAAGAGGCTCATTAGCCCTTATTGTTTTTGTTTTATTTTTAAAGTAGCAATTCAATATGCCGTTGTAAAAAATAAAGAAAAAGAAAGAAAAAAAAAATTACAGACAACTTTGTTGTTGTATTAAAACAGGTTTGTTTTTTTGTTTTTGTTTGAAATTATTCACACAATGTATGTTTTGTTTTTTGTTAATGCGAGCTAAAAATAAATCGCGTCCGCACTTATCAACGCCAAAAACAAAACCTTCAATGTATAGAAGTCTTTCACTTGGAAGAACATTTAAATCCTGATTTTGAATAGTTATACGAATTTCATCATTATTTTTATATGATTGCAAATAAGATATATAGCTATGATATTCCTTTTTTATAATTGAAATGTCAAATTGTGGCTTTTGTAGTATATTAATACTATCACTCATTTTATATGTTTTTCTTTTAAGTTAAATCCTAATTTCTGTAAAAACTCTCGGTTAGATATGCTTAGATGATTACTAGGAATTTGTTGACAATAATTATGTTTGTTTATTTTGCTGGAGGTTCCACACTGGGATGACTTTTTTGTGTCGTCTTCTGTTGATGAGGGTAGAATGAGAGTTAAATCATCATGTAGTCCACTTTTATTGAATATAATCATTCCTTCATTGGTTTCAAATGTAATCGCAGTGAAATTTTTTCTCCCCGAAAATTTATTAAATTTCCGTCTTGATCAACAACTTTCAAAACTAGTGTGGTTGAACATAAACGATTTAAAAATTAAAATGTGAGCAAGAGCGAGAATATTTTATTAAGTCTTTATTGCTTCACTATTTTTTCGACAATGAGCAAAGTTATACTTTTACAATGTTCTTAAAGCAAAGAATGTTAAAGGAATGCAATACCGTTAGATGTGTATGCATTTACTTAATATGTATTTATGTACAATGAGACAAAAACAAGTGTAAGAATGTACGATAAATATATAAAAGCAACATGATATTAAAAAGATTGAATTCATTAATTATAAAATACAAAGTTAAATGTAAAAAAAATGATTTTCTATTTATATTCTGACCGAACATACTGCCCCCATTGAAAGGCACTTTCAATTAGCTTCGTTAGGTAGAGGTGCAATTTTGTGAATGGGGCGTCGAAGAACACCCTTTTTTGATTTAAGATCGACCACTCTGACTTTCCCATCTTGACCAGGAATAGCTTTGATAACACGTGCGAGGAGCCAATGTTGTGGTGCAATGTTTTCTTCATGAACAATTACGAGTGTACCTTCTTTAACGTTTTCGCAAGACTTAAACCATTTGTTTTTCTGTTGTAAATTTAGTATGTAGTCTCGAACCCAATGAAGCCAAAATTGCTGCTTAAGAAACGTCACAAGTTGCCATCGTTTTAGATATGTTACATTTTTGTAATGATCTAAATTTTCATCTGGTAGAGCCATCAGGGAAGAGCCAATAAGTAAATGAGCTGGAGTTAATGCTTCACCATCATTAGGATCATCTGATCTGGGTGCCAATGGCCGAGAATTCAAAATTGCTTCGACTTCGATGAGGATAGTTTGAAATTCTTCATATGTAAGGTTAGCTTGAGACATATTTAATTTAGATTTAACTGCTGACTCCCAAAGGCCACCAAAGTGGGGTGAGCGAGGAGGGATAAACGAAAAAGTAAAGCCAGTAAGCGCGCAGTACTGCATGATTTCTTTAGTGTTGACATCATCGAAAAAACGTTGCTTAAACTCTTTTAACTTTGAGCACGCACCGACAAAGTTTGTTGCATTGTCGCAATAGAGCCTCTGTGGGATACCACGGCGACCTATAAACCTTTTTAAACATAAAAGAAAGGTATTAGTTGAAAGATCTGAAACAACTTCAATATGAATAGCTTTTGACGTAAAGCAAACAAAAATAGCTACATATGTTTTATAAGGCTGTTTTCCTCTAATGCGATAGGAGGTATAGAAAGGTCCACAGAAGTCTACACCTGAAATAAGAAACGGACGTTGAGCTTTCAAGCGATCTGCGGGAAGGTTGCCCATTATTTGATGTAATAAATGAGGATTATATTTGAAGCAATGTACGCAATTCCGCACCACCTTTCTGACGACATCTCTGGCATTGACTATCCACACTTGTTGACGAATTATTCCAAGAAGAGCTTTAGGGCCGGCATGTAAGTGTTTGCGATGATGATATTCGATGAAAATCTTTGTGAAACGATGATCTTTGGGTAAAAGTACAGGAAACTTCGTGTCATATGGCAATTGAGAATTCGCTAATCTACCACCAACACGAATGATAAGGAAAGTTGATTTGAAACACTTTATTTCATCCAAGAAGGGAGAGAGCTTTTGAAAACTTGGTTTCAAAACTTGTCCTATAGTGAGCAATTCAATTTCTTGTTTAAAGGCTGATTGCTGAATATCATATACAATCCTCCAGAATGCTGATTGCAGTTCTTCTGATGTTACGCAACAACTGCGATTTTCTTTGTACAGAACACGATGAATGTAGGAAACGATGCGAAGAATGCAAATATACGAAGAGTGACGAGAAATTATTTGGCTAATTACTGATTCGATGATCACTGTTGTTGTGAATGTAGTCTTTCTCATTTCTTGTTTAGGTAGTTCCACATTTTCTATAATGCTTTTTGGCCAATTGATTTCTGGCTTAGATAGAAATTCTGGGCCTGTAAACCAAATCGTTTTTTCTAAATCATTTGCGAGACATCCACGAGAAATTATGTCCGCAGGGTTTTGTTTCGAAGGCACATGTCTCCATGATATGTTATAAGTAAGATTTTGTATCTCTGATACTCGATTTGCGACAAAACATATATACGACGATGATTGATTTGTTAGCCAACTTAAGACTATTTTTGAGTCTGTTCAAAATTACACACGACAAGTAAAACGCTCAAATTTATGTTTGATTTTGTCCCATGTTCGGCTAAGCAATAGAGCGGCGCAAAGCTCTAAACGAGGCAATGATTGTTGAGCAACTGGAGCTACCTTAGATTTTGCTATGAGTAATGTTGATTTGAATTCATTCCCATGATAAACACACACATAAATGCAGCATCCATATGCCAATTGCGATGCATCTGCAAATCCATGAATGTCAAATTTTGTTTGCAGAGAAGTACCAACAAACCGGGTAATTTCGATTTCCTTTATATGCGAAAAACTTTTTTCAATTTGCTGCCAACGATTTGATAAGCGTTGATTTAACGGAGTATCCCAGTCCAAGTTTTGTTTCCACATCTCTTGAATTAATATCTTACACGAAACTATAACGGGGCTTAATAAGCCAAGAACATCAAAGATTTTTGCTACAAGTCAAAATGAAAACAAAAAAGGTCATCTTTTGGTTTCCATGACATCCCAAGAGCCTTTGTGATATCTTCGTTTGTTGTTTTTAAGATCCTTTCACCGGTGCAAGGCGCAATCTGTAAGCAGTTCGAGTTCCACTTTGACATCTGAAGTCCTGCCCTTTCTAAAAGTCTTACAATTTCTGATTTTTTATTTAAAAGTTCAGCAACAGTATCTGCCCCTGTGAGTAGATCATCAACGTAAAGGTCTTGTTTTAGAGTTTCGGAACCGGTAGGAAATTCGTTCTTGTAATGATCAGCGATAAAAAATATACTTCTAACAGCGAGAAAGGGCGCGGCTGATGTACCGTATGTTACGGTATTTAATTGGTATAATGTGATAGGATCAGTGGGTTTGTTTCTCCAGAGAATCAATTGGAAGTTACGATCTCTTTCATGGACTAAAAATTGCCTATACATTTTGCAGATATCGGCTGATAGAGCTAATTTATTTAGTCGAAACGATAAAATTGTAGTTATAAGATCTTGTTGAATCGTTGGTCCGACCATTAAAGTTTCATTTAAGGACACATTATTGGAAGTGCGACACGAAGCGTCAAAGACAACACGGAGTTTCGTAGAAGTGCTTTGAGGGCGCAGGACTGAATGATGAGGGATTACGTAATGCGACAAATTTAACTGATTGAAACTAACTGGTGACATATGACCAAGACTTATATATTCGTCCATGAAACTAACATACATATGCCTTAGATTTTCGTTTTTTGCAAGACGTTTTTCGAGATATAAAAATCGTCTATAAGCCGTATTAACTGAATTTCCTAATTGATTTACGGAAGCTTTAAAGGGCAAACATACCTGTACTCTTCCATTAGCATCGAAAGTTGTGTTGTTGACATAATGCTCTTCACACAGTTGCTCCTCTTCAGTCCAAATAGGTTTAGATTTGTTGAAATCCTCAATTTCCCAAAATTTTCGTAGCAATAAGTCCAGGTTCTCAGCCTTTGTTACAACGTTACACGATAATGTTCGTTTTGAAAATTGATTGTGAACAGTGCCACCAATCACCCAGCCAAGAATTGTGTTGATAAGATGTGGTAAGCCAATACCGAGCGAAAATTTACCATCAAGAAGTAAGTCAAAGAAAATATCGATACGCTGGGGTACGTCAAACTGAGGATCTGCCAGTTGAAGGCCTTCCGGAAGAGCCCAGCTAGCTGTATTAATTTGTTCAGCCGGATGTTGCGACGAGATTGATTTTGTCACTGAGAAAACTGAAGTCCATTCAAAATCTGAAATTCGAGATTTAACAGTAGCTGTTACATTATATTTTATTTGTGTTCGAATATCAGAAACGCCAGCTATTTCTTGAGTGGTTTTTATTTGTTTAAGTCGAAGACGATTGACAGTTTCTTGTGTTATGAGATTTACTTCGGAGCAAGAATCCAGTAAGGCTCGAACTGGTTGCAAAGTACCTGACATATCTTTTATAAAGACAATAGCAGTTGGCAATAATGTTATACGACGACTTTGTGTGATAAACGACGAAAATTTTGTAAGATGAGTTGAGGCTGAATTTGTTGACTTTGGCAACACTGATTGTTGCGACGATGAAATTGTTGGCTTAAAGGGGGTTGAATGTGATGTTTGAAATGATGAATTTGGAGAATTCATGTTCTGATATAGAGCATTTGAAGTCGAAGAACGTTGGTACGATGAATGAGTAGTTTGTGGTTCATTTGTTGTTTTAAAATATGGGTTGTGTAAGGTTGTGTGGTGTGAGACACGACATGTGCGACAACGCGATTTAGAAGGACAATCAGATACTACATGTCCCTTTCTGAGGCAGTTAATGCAAAGCTTATAGCTTTTAACGAAATCAAATCGACGAGTTATTGGTAGCGACAAGTAACTTGAGCAAGTTCCTACAAAATGTTCTTTGCTATTGCAATACTCACAAAATGTGCTTGAAACAATGAATGACAATCCAGGACGTTTGGGGTTTTGTTTAGATTTTGTATCGTGAGACTGACATTTATCTAATTCTGCAGTACGACTTTCCAGATACTGACACCGACGACTTAAAATTGAGTAACAGTGTTCCCATGAAGGCAAAGAATTGAAATCTTGTTTTTCATCGTAGACCTTTTTTGATTCACTATCTATTTTCGATAAAACAATGTGTATGATAATAGCATTCATAACATCTATCTCAGATCCTAAAGACAGAAGTGAACCACGAAGAGCCGAAACAGTATCAAGGATTGAACGTAACGATGAAGCATTTGGTTTGGTTATGGGTGCAATCGAAAACAATGAGTTAATATTATCGATGAACATTAGGGATTTGTTATCGTACCTTTCAATTAAATGGTCCAACGCTTTTTGATAATTTGATTCTACAATTTGAAAAGGTTCTATTACCGCTAATGCTTGTCCCGTTAAACAATTAAGTAAATAATTAAATTTATCAATAATCGGAATACTTGGTTCATTATGCACTAATGTTTTGAATGTGCCTATAAATCTCGAAAATTCGGAATACTTTCCATCAAATTTAGGTAATTTTAATTGAGGCAAACGAGTTTGATGAGACATGAATGGATGAGTTGCATTTAAAAAGCTTTGTTCTATATCGTTAGATGTACGTTTTTGATTCATAAGACTTACCAATGGAGCCCTTACAGATATAAAAAGTTCCTCTATATCTGATCGATTGACATCTGATTCGTCTAAGCGTTCAATTTGCGTTTGAATGTTGCTAATTTGTTTAAAATATGCTTCAAGAATTTGTAGCCTGCATTCCAGAATCGTATAATCGGATGATGCAGCTTCTCTTTCAACCTTGTTTTTCATTTGCGTAATGTTTCTTTTCATTGCTGTCCGTTGTGACTTCAATGCAGCAAGCGAACTCGTATCCCTTTCAGTTTTTTCCGTATTCATTTTGTTGTAAATATGTGTGAAATTTGATGAAATAAAAAATCCTCACCCTTTATTGCAAAAAGGTACGAAATATTTTAAAACACGTACTAAATAGGGATTAAAAGTGCCAACACTAATGGGTTTTGATAATAAGTGCCAACACTATTGACTTGCAGAAAAATACAGATGTATGTGCGCGTGTGTGTATGATGTAGGAACAAGAGACAAAAATTATGAGCGTAATAATGAAAAACAATAAATTTATTTCTCTTACTTGTGTGTGATGACGAAGATTATGGATTATGAAGCGAAGAAAAATCTGATGACCGATGCTGGTTGATATTCAAAGTGATGACGACGTTGGCTCTGTTGACGGCAATTGTAGCAGAGAATGGTGGCTAGCAACTCCAAAGCGAGACTACAAATATGATAGTTACGATGACGATGATTGATGTGTAGAGAAAACTGTATTTCGCTGCTAACTGCGCAAGCGACGACGATGCTATTTATGATGACGATGATTATTGTAGAACAACTGCAGCTGGTTAATAAATGCACAAGCGACGACGATGATGATGATGATGAAGTTTTTCTTCTCTCGTTTCTAGAAGTTTTTTAATATATTTAACAATCCACTGTTAAATATATTTTTTTGTTAATTTATTTATTGTTTTATAAATTATTTAATAAGCATTTGGTGTTTCACTGTCTTTGCTTTTTCAATATGTAGCTTTCGTTTTGTTCTGTATAGTTGCTATAGGTAGACAACTATTATTTCTGTGGCAATAAGGAATAAGTGCTTAAGTTCACTTAAGCAAAAATTTTGTTACTGGTACCTTTGAAATCTGCGTACTTCAAAGTACCCATGTGCAAATTTTCAATTATTTAGTAAAATTTTTCAGGAAGTTATAGCAAAATAACTTTCTGCTTATCTTTTTTCAATGTCGAATCGCATTTGGAAAAAATCTTAAGAAACTAGAAGCTATTTTTCGAAATCATAAAAACTTCTTTCACAACTTATTAATTGCAACGCCTGCGTACTTTTGGTAGATATAAGATATTTTTTTTAAATCATACGTTTGACTCCCATAGGTAAACTTTAAAGATAAGTTATTTTTTTGAAAAATTTATTTGAAAGTTTAAAATTGCTCTCCTACAAAATTTAAAAATCAGACTTAAGCACTTTTTCCTTATTGCCACAGATTTATTTTACAAAACTTAACTATTTATTTGTTTATTTGGACACAGTAATGTTTTTAAAATCTTTTAATTAAATTTCATTAAACTTTTTAACTACGTCCTGTCACGGTCGCCAAATTTATGGTTGAACATAAACGATTTAAAAATTAAAATGTGAGCGAGAGCGAGAATATTTTATTAAGTCTTTATTGCTTCACTATTTTTTCGACAATGAGCAAAGTTATACTTTTACAATGTTCTTAAAGCAAAGAATGTTAAAGGAATGCAATACCGTTAGATGTGTATGCATTTACTTAATATGTATGTATGTACAATGAGACAAAAACAAGTGTAAGAATGTACGATAAATATATAAAAGCAACATGATATTAAAAAGATTGAATTCATTAATTATAAAATACAAAGTTAAATGTAAAAAAAATGATTTTCTATTTATATTCTGACCGAACATAGTGTATTAATTGACCTTGAATTTACAGGTAAATATATTACATTAACAGGTGTTTCTGTTATTTTATATCCCGGGCCGACACTAAGTGAAAACTGATGAATAGTGTGCGCCGATGTGTTATTTATATAAGATCCGCTCACAATATTACACTCAATGATTATTGTATTTATTTTTGTTATATCTATTGCTTTATCTGAATAATGATCCACCCCTGGTTCCAATATTCTGCTATTAAATCCTAATAATGAACCAATTGAACGATCTTTGTTAAAATAAATAGTGTCTGTCGTGCTTATATATGTTTGTAAGGTATTATAGTTAGCTTGTATATTAAGGCTTCCTTTGTTGTTAAGTTGTTGATATTTTTTTGTAAGAAAATCTGCTATATCAGTTAATTCATATGATCCAACTGGAATTTCGATTTCATAATTATTAATATGAAATAAGTTGTTTTCTATATCAACGTTTGGTATTGAATGATATGCATCAAAGCTTATTAAACCACATACATATTTTTCGTGTAGTTCAATAGGTGGGAAATAATTTGCAACAAGTAGTGAAGAGTTTCCGTTTAACGTTAATGTTATTGACATGATCACGTCTGACGAATGAATGAAATATATATATATATATATATATATATATATTTTTTTTTTCTTGATGAGTGTCTTTTATAGAGATGTATCGTAAGCATTAATCCAGGAGTTGTGTTCAGACGAAAATCCTAACCATTTAACAACTAACATATTCCTTCTTCTTCTTAAAACCTTTTCAACTAAATAAGTTTCCGGATATTTGGTTTTCATTAGTTCAAACTCATAAAAACCACCTTTAATTTCTTCTCCTTGATAGTCTTCCAAAATGTATGTATTAGGATTTGTATTTTTAATAATTTTAACTTTAAATACTTCTGTTGTCCAATTTGGAGTATATCCCTTCTCAAATTTATGCTTATATTTGCTTATTCGAACATTATCACCAATTTTAAATCTTGGTCTTTTAAACACTTTCAAATTGCTGTAAACTGTTTCTAATAGAGATTTTTCGTTTGATGAATTTACCTCATTTGGTGTCATTTTTATTGTTCTATGAAATGTATTATTATACTTTTCAACAAGTTCTTTATAATTATGAATCCATTTATATGATCCTTGATAGCTAAATTCTTTCCACATCATTCCTCTTAATGTTCTATTAAAGCGTTCTATTATTGATGCCTTTAAAACACTATATGTTGAATAGTGATTAATTTGATTGGAGTGCATTAATTGTTGAAATTTATTGTTGAAAAATTCTTTACCATCATCTGTTTGTAAATTTCTAGGTATTCGATGAGAACTAATAAAAATACTCTTCATTGCCATCATTACGTTTTCACTAGTTTTATTTTTTACTGCTACAGCCCAAGCTCTTTTCGAAAAAGTATCTATTACTGTTAAAAGATATCGATATCCATTATTATTTTCTGCATAATTCCCCATTTCAACTAAATCTGCTTGCCATAAATCATCAATTCCTTTCATAATAACTCTCCTTCTTTTAAAATTTTTGCGTGCTTGTTTATGTAGTTCATTTACTATTTCACGTTTATCCGTTTCTATAATCATCTTGTTTGTATGCGAATCAATGTATGGTCTGTTTTAATTAACGTGTTACTTATTTATTTATATTAAGATAATTTAATTACAGGTAGTTCAAGCTTTTGTTTTTTAACAGTATTTACTTTAGCATTTTGATTAGTCCATTTGAAAATAAAGTCTTCAATTTTATTAAATCTCTCTTCGATATGATTAATGAAGTCTTTATTTGAACTATATATCTGTTCCTTTACAACTTTTTCAATTAGTTTAACATCATCGTCAATTTGTTTGTTAATCAACAAATGAAGTCTTTCGACATCACTTTTAATAGTTCTCAGCTGGGAACTGTATTCAATTTTTAATTGTTCTTCTATCTCGTTGGACTTAAAATTTGTTTTTCAATTTTATTTAATCAGTTCTCAATTTTGTTAATAAACGATGTTTCGAGTTCATCTATAGTAGACTTTGTAATATTCACTTGTGACGTAAACATTGTTTTTAATTTCTCTATTTCATCTGATAACAATTTATTTTTTTTAATTAGATATGCTTTTGTAACTGCATCGTAAGGATGAGAAGGCGGCGTTAAATTGCTTATTCTTTTTTTATGTAGATCTAAGCATTGATTATCCATACTAATATCGAACGTCTTTAACAAATTTGTTCTTAATTTTGAATTGTTTAGCTTATAATTAGTCGATGATTCACCAAATTTATTTATAAAATTCATTTTTTTTATTTTCTTAACAAATTATATTAGCTTCTTTAAGTTCTTCAACAATAGAAATTATTTCGTTTTTATGGTTATTATGCCCAGCACTCTCCGATGATAGTAGTAAACCAAATCTGTCAACTAATTCATTAGGATCATCCCAATATATATAGTTAGACTTACTAGCATCTAACGATTTTAACTTTAATCCTCTACCACTTGTAAGAACATTTGAATGTGTATTAAATAGCTTCTTAATTATATGTTGATACTTAAATGCTCTTGTACCTTTAATTTGACCTTTGGGCAGATAATCACGCTTATGTCCATTTGTGCTTATCAAAATTTTTTTATAGCTATTTAAATCACTTTTAGAATAATGAAGAGGTTTTGAATGAAATATTAACTCGAATAATCCTGGTGTCATTTTCCACTTTGTCCTTCCTATATGAATAGAGTTGTCTGCATTAAACTTGAGTTTATTATCTCCAAATCGCCAACCATCTTTCCATTATCTATCTTTTTATTTTTTAGAAGCAAATGCAAATTTTTGAATAGTGCGGGTTTATTTAAATTTGTGATTCCGTCACTCTTTTTCAACTTAATTCTTTTCATGTCATTGTTTAACTGTGTTTCACTCTTTCGCTTTGACAACATGTGTGAAGTTTTACTCCGTTTTCTGTAATTATCATCCTCACCAAAATTATCTATTGAAGAACTAGCTTTTCGTTTTAAGTTTCTTTCATTTCGTATTCTTTTTGGTTCGTTACTTAACTCTTCTGTATCTTTGCGTTTTGAACTCTTTTTAGTTTTTAATCGTTTCCGATCTTCATGTTTTGAACTCTTTTTAGTTTTTAGTCGTTTCCGGTCTTCGTTTAATTCCATTTCATTTTTGCGTTTAAAAGATTTTTCTAAAATGTCATTATTATTGTTATTGTTTTTATCTTTAACGTTTATATCATATGGATTTAAAATATGTGAAGGCTGTATTGTGTTATGAAATATATTATTACATCCATTTGCATTCGATATTAAATTGACTTTACTTTTAATTTTTTTTATTGGTTTTCTTTCATTACTTTTGATGTTATTGAGTGTATTTACTTTTCTTTTTTTATTAGGAACTAAATTATTGTCTGTCGTTTTAGGTCTTTTAAGATTTTTGGACTTGTTAACACGAATTGGTTGAGTGTAATCAATAATTTCATCATCAGTTTCATCATCATAATTGTTAACTTGAATTTTCATGTCATCGTTATTTTCGGAATAATTTTCTTCAGAGCTGTTTATATATGAGTGGTGCAATGAATCTGTTGTGGAAAGATTTTGTTGATTATCATCAAGTTTTTCAATTATCTTATTTAAAGGATTTGTTATAGGTTTGAATGTATCCTCTAGTGTGTTGACTCTATCTATATTATTTAATTTTATGTTATTTAATTTTGCTTTTAATATCTCCCTCGTCTTAACTATATTTTTCAATAATTTATTTTCCATTATATTTAATTTCTATGAATGTTTATTTGCGATATTTTATTTATTTATCTGCTTATGATCTGCTTTGCATCTGCTTATGTTCTGCTTTATATCTGGTTTGGATCTGCTTTATATCTGGTTTGGATCTGTTTATGATCAGGTTTGGATCTGCTTTGTATCTGCTTATGATCTGTTTTGTATCTGATTATGATCTGCTTTGTATCTGCTTATGATCTGCTTTGTATCTGCTTATGATCTGCTTTATATCTGGTTTGGATCTGCTTTGTATCTGCTTTGTATCTGCTTTATATCTGGTGTGGATCTGCTTTATATCTGGTTTGGATCTGCTTATGATCTGCTCTATGTCTGATTATTAATGTTTTTATCAGATTCCACTTATAGTTGTATAAAGTTATCAAAACCTTTTCTATAACGTCCTTTATTCAATAAGTCATCCTTACTGATAACAACAAATCCATATTTATCTTTCCAACACTCAGTACAAATATTAATAAATTTTTTAAATGACATATCACCAATAACATGATCATTATAACGAGTGATTTTTTAAGAGCTTGAGAACTTTTTTTTAAAAAAAAAACGCATAAAATTTGCAAAATCTCATCGGTTCTTTATTTGAAACGTTAGATTGGTCCATGACATTTACTTTTTGAAGATAATTTCATTTAAATGTTGACCACGGCTGCGTCTTAGGTGGTCCATTCGGAAAGTCCAATTTTGGGCAACTTTTTCGAGCATTTCGGCCGGAATAGCCCGAATTTCTTCGGAAATGTTGTCTTCCAAAGCTGGAATAGTTGCTGGCTTATTTCTGTAGACTTTAGACTTGACGTAGCCCCACAAAAAATAGTCTAAAGGCGTCAAATCGCATGATCTTGGTGGCCAACTTACCGGTCCATTTCTTGAGATGAATTGTTCTCCGAAGTTTTCCCTCAAAATGGCCATAGAATCGCGAGCTGTGTGGCATGTAGCGCCATCTTGTTGAAACCACATGTCAACCAAGTTCAGTTGTTCCATTTTTGGCAACAAAAAGTTTGTTAGCATCGAACGATAGCGATCGCCATTCACCGTAACGTTGCGTCCAACAGCATCTTTGAAAAAATACGGTCCAATGATTCCACCAGCGTACAAACCACACCAAACAGTGCATTTTTCGGGATGCATGGGCAGTTCTTGAACGGCTTCTGGTTGCTCTTCACTCCAAATGCGGCAATTTTGCTTATTTACGTAGCCATTCAACCAGAAATGAGCCTCATCGCTGAACAAAATTTGTCGATAAAACACATTTCGAACCGAACACTGATTTTGGTAATAAAATTCAATGATTTGCAAGCGTTGCTCGTTAGTAAGTCTATTCATGATGAAATGTCAAAGCATACTGAGCATCTTTCTCTTTGGC
Organism: Phasia obesa; assembly: GCA_949628195.1. Lineage (NCBI taxonomy): Eukaryota > Metazoa > Arthropoda > Insecta > Diptera > Tachinidae > Phasia > Phasia obesa. Next base: position 52,805 of record CATIVE010000011.1, read on the forward strand.
ACCATGTCTGAAATCTCACGTGATCTGTCAAATACTAATGCACGAAAATCCTAACCTCAAAAAAATCACCCATTATATGTGTCGCAAATTCATTTCATCTTGTTTAAATATTATTATCATATTGGCATTATCACGTATGAGATGTTTTGGAATCTTCGTATACGTTTGACATAAATAAAAACAATCTATATATTTATGTCTTCCCATACAGAAATAATCCCTTATAGTATCTTGTTTGCCGCAAATTACATCATCGAATATTATTATAGAGTGCGAATTTGCCTTAGCTGGACTTATAACTTTTTCATTGTCCGAAAACGTATACAAATTTATATCTTTAATGGGATCAATGAGCGTCTTAAGGTAACAATACTTTGGTTGATATAGTGATTTTGAGTATACATAAATATTTTTGAAACTTAATCCATTAGGACTTTCTATCAAACTAATCATCACATTAGTTTTTCCGCAATTTGACGGCCCTACAATTAATGCTCGTATTGAATTTGGTAAAAGTGTACTATGTATAATCTTCCGATTAGTTTCATGAGGTTCATCATTTCTTATAATAATTTGTTTAACTTGCTTAACTAAACGCATGTTGATAACTAAATTATTTTTGTTATAAATATAATATTTTATAGAGAAGAGTATTCATTTTGTTGTTAAGTGTTGACCTCACAACATTTAAAAGGTTTAATGCTTATAAATTAAAGTAAAACAAATAATAAAACAAATGCGAAATCAGTTTAAGATTGGAAAAGGTCTAGTTAACAACCTAATAAATAAATTACCAGTAGAATTACACTTACCTGGCTATCAGTTCTGTGGACCTGGAACAAAACTTGAAAAACGTCTAGCGAGAGGAGATAAGGGAATAAATCTGTTCGATGTTGCTTGTAAAAAACATGATATTGCATATGCACAATCTAAAGATATTAACAAAAGACATCAAGCAGACCAAATATTAGCGGAAGAAGCGTGGCAACGAGTTAAATCTAAAGATAGTAATTTTAAAGAACGAGCACACGCTTGGTTAGTAACAAACGCAATGAAATCAAAAGTAAAATTGGGACTAGGCATGAAGACTGCTAAAAATAAAAAAACAAGAAAATTAAAGAAGAGAGGGAAGAAGAAGAGGCAAGCACATAACACCAATTTTTTTTTCAACAACTGTTAAAAATACGCTGAAACTTTTAAAGAAGAAGAAACCAGATAATATAAATGCTGCAGTAAAATTTGCTCAAAAAGCTATACATTCAAATATTAAAAAAAAGAAAAACGTTAATGTTATTATACCAAGAATTATCCCTGTGCCTAAAGTTGGTGGAGTTCTTTCACTAATTCCTATCTTAATTTGTAGCCTGCATTCCAGAATCGTATAATCGGATGATGCAGCTTCTCTTTCAACCTTGTTTTTCATTTGCGTAATGTTTCTTTTCATTGCTGTCCGTTGTGACTTCAATGCAGCAAGCGAACTCGTATCCCTTTCAGTTTTTTCCGTATTCATTTTGTTGTAAATATGTGTGAAATTTGATGAAATAAAAAATCCTCACCCTTTATTGCAAAAAGGTACGAAATATTTTAAAACACGTACTAAATAGGGATTAAAAGTGCCAACACTAATGGGTTTTGATAATAAGTGCCAACACTATTGACTTGCAGAAAAATACAGATGTATGTGCGCGTGTGTGTATGATGTAGGAACAAGAGACAAAAATTATGAGCGTAATAATGAAAAACAATAAATTTATTTCTCTTACTTGTGTGTGATGACGAAGATTATGGATTATGAAGCGAAGAAAAATCTGATGACCGATGCTGGTTGATATTCAAAGTGATGACGACGTTGGCTCTGTTGACGGCAATTGTAGCAGAGAATGGTGGCTAGCAACTCCAAAGCGAGACTACAAATATGATAGTTACGATGACGATGATTGATGTGTAGAGAAAACTGTATTTCGCTGCTAACTGCGCAAGCGACGACGATGCTATTTATGATGACGATGATTATTGTAGAACAACTGCAGCTGGTTAATAAATGCACAAGCGACGACGATGATGATGATGATGAAGTTTTTCTTCTCTCGTTTCTAGAAGTTTTTTAATATATTTAACAATCCACTGTTAAATATATTTTTTTGTTAATTTATTTATTGTTTTATAAATTATTTAATAAGCATTTGGTGTTTCACTGTCTTTGCTTTTTCAATATGTAGCTTTCGTTTTGTTCTGTATAGAAGTTTTTTAATATATTTAACAATCCACTGTTAAATATATTTTTTTGTTAATTTATTTATTGTTTTATAAATTATTTAATAAGCATTTGGTGTTTCACTGTCTTTGCTTTTTCAATATGTAGCTTTCGTTTTGTTCTGTATAGTTGCTATAGGTAGACAACTATTATTTATTTTACAAAACTTAACCATTTATTTGTTTATTTGGACACAGTAATGTTTTTAAAATCTTTTAATTAAATTTCATTAAACTTTTTAACTACGTCCTGTCACGGTCGCCAAATTTATGGTTGAACATAAACGATTTAAAAATTAAAATGTGACCGAGAGCGAGAATATTTTATTAAGTCTTTATTGCTTCACTATTTTTTCGACAATGAGCAAAGTTATACTTTTACAATGTTCTTAAAGCAAAGAATGTTAAAGGAATGCAATACCGTTAGATGTGTATGCATTTACTTAATATGTATGTATGTACAATGAGACAAAAACAAGTGTAAGAATGTACGATAAATATATAAAAGCAACATGATATTAAAAAGATTGAATTCATTAATTATAAAATACAAAGTTAAATGTAAAAAAAATGATTTTCTATTTATATTCTGACCGAACATAGTGTATTAATTGACCTTGAATTTACAGGTAAATATATTACATTAACAGGTGTTTCTGTTATTTTATATCCCGGGCCGACACTAAGTGAAAACTGATGAATAGTGTGCGCCGATGTGTTATTTATATAAGATCCGCTCACAATATTACACTCAATGATTATTGTATTTATTTTTGTTATATCTATTGCTTTATCTGAATAATGATCCACCCCTGGTTCCAATATTCTGCTACTAAATCCTAATAATGAACCAATTGAACGATCTTTGTTAAAATAAATAGTGTCTGTCGTGCTTATATATGTTTGTAAGGTATTATAGTTAGCTTGTATATTAAGGCTTCCTTTGTTGTTAAGTTGTTGATATTTTTTTGTAAGAAAATCTGCTATATCAGTTAATTCATATGATCCAACTGGAATTTCGATTTCATAATTATTAATATGAAATAAGTTGTTTTCTATATCAACGTTTGGTATTGAATGATATGCATCAAAGCTTATTAAACCACATACATATTTTTCGTGTAGTTCAATAGGTGGAAAATAATTTGCAACAAGTAGTGAAGAGTTTCCGTTTAACGTTAATGTTATTGACATGATCACGTCTGACGAATGAATGAAATATATATATATATATATATATATATATATATATATATATATATATATATATATATATATATATATATATTTTTTTTTTTTCTTGATGAGTGTCTTTTATAGAGATGTATCGTTAGCATTAATCCAGGAGTTGTGTTCAGACGAAAATCCTAACCATTTAACAAATAACATATTCCTTCTTCTTCTTAAAACCTTTTCAACTAAATAAGTTTCCGGATATTTGGTTTTCATTAGTTCAAACTCATAAAAACCACCTTTAATTTCTTCTCCTTGATAGTCTTCCAAAATGTATGTATTAGGATTTGTATTTTTAATAATTTTAACTTTAAATACTTCTGTTGTCCAATTTGGAGTATATCCCTTCTCAAATTTATGCTTATATTTGCTTATTCGAACATTATCACCAATTTTAAATCTTGGTCTTTTAAACACTTTCAAATTGCTGTAAACTGTTTCTAATAGAGATTTTTCGTTTGATGAATTTACCTCATTTGGTGTCATTTTTATTGTTCTATGAAATGTATTATTATACTTTTCAACAAGTTCTTTATAATTATGAATCCATTTATATGATCCTTGATAGCTAAATTCTTTCCACATCATTCCTCTTAATGTTCTATTAAAGCGTTCTATTATTGATGCCTTTAAAACACTATATGTTGAATAGTGATTAATTTGATTGGAGTGCATTAATTGTTGAAATTTATTGTTGAAAAATTCTTTATCATCATCTGTTTGTAAATTTCTAGGTATTCGATGAGAACTAATAAAAATACTCTTCATTGCCATCATTACGTTTTCACTAGTTTTATTTTTTACTGCTACAGCCCAAGCTCTTTTCGAAAAAGTATCTATTACTGTTAAAAGATATCGATATCCATTATTATTTTCTGCATAATTCCCCATTTCAACTAAATCTGCTTGTCATAAATCATCAATTCCTTTCATAATAACTCTCCTTCTTTTAAAATTTTTGCGTGCTTGTTTATGTAGTTCATTTACTATTTCACGTTTATCCGTTTCTATAATCATTTTGTTTGTATGCGAATCAATATATGGTCTGTTTTAATTAATTTGTTACTTATTTATTTATATTAAGATAATTTAATTACAGGTAGTTCAAGCTTTTGTTTTTTAACAGTATTTACTTTAGCATTTTATTAGTCCATTTGAAAATGAAGTCTTCAATTTTATTAAATCTCTCTTCGATATGATTAATGAAGTCTTTATTTGAACTATATATCTGTTCCTTTACAACTTTTTCAATTAGTTTAACATTATCGTCAATTTGTTTGTTAATCAACAAATGAAGTCTTTCGACATCACTTTTAATAGTTCTCAGCTGGGAACTGTATTCAATTTTTAATTGTTCTTCTATCTCGTTGGACTTAAAAATTTGTTTTTCAATTTTATTTAATCTGTTCTCAATTTTGTTAATAAACGATGTTTCGAGTTCATCTATAGTAGACTTTGTAATATTCACTTGTGACGTAAACATTGTTTTTAATTTCTCTATTTCATCTGATAACAATTTATTTTTTTTAATTAGATATGCTTTTGTAACTGCATCGTAAGGATGAGAAGGCGGCGTTAAATTGCTTATTCTTTTTTTATGTAGATCTAAGCATTGATTATCCATACTAATATCGAACGTCTTTAACAAATTTGTTCTTAATTTTGAATTGTTTAGCTTATAATTAGTCGATGATTCACCAAATTTATTTATAAAATTCATTTTTTTTATTTTCTTAACAAATTATATTAGCTTCTTTAAGTTCTTCAACAATAGAAATTATTTCGTTTTTATGGTTATTATGCCCAGCACTCTCCGATGATAGTAGTAAACCAAATCTGTCAACTAATTCATTAGGATCATCCCAATATATATAGTTAGACTTACTAGCATCTAACGATTTTAACTTTAATCCTCTACCACTTGTAAGAACATTTGAATGTGTATTAAATAGCTTCTTAATTATATGTTGATACTTAAATGCTCTTGTACCTTTAATTTGACCTTTTGGCAGATAATCACGCTTATGTCCATTTGTGCTTATCAAAATTTTTTTATAGCTATTTAAATCACTTTTAGAATAATGAAGAGGTTTTGAATGAAATATTAACTCGAATAATCCTGGTGTCATTTTCCACTTTGTCCTTCCTATATGAATAGAGTTGTCTGCATTAAACTTGAGTTTATTATCTCCAAATCGCCAACTTCCTCTTTCGTTTATATTAAAACCATCTATCCATTATCTATCTTTTTATTTTTTAGAAGCAAATGCAAATTTTTGAATAGTGCGGGTTTATTTAAATTTGTGATTCCGTCACTCTTTTTCAACTTAATTCTTTTCATGTCATTGTTTAACTGTGTTTCACTCTTTCGCTTTGACAACATGTGTGAAGTTTTACTCCGTTTTCTGTAATTATCATCCTCACCAAAATTATCTATTGAAGAACTAGCTTTTCGTTTTAAGTTTCTTTCAATTCGTATTCTTTTTGGTTCGTTACTTAACTCTTCTGTATCTTTGCGTTTTGAACTCTTTTTAGTTTTTAATCGTTTCCGATCTTCATGTTTTGAACTCTTTTTAGTTTTTAGTCGTTTCCGGTCTTCGTTTAATTCCATTTCATTTTTGCGTTTAAGAGATTTTTCTAAAATGTCATTATTATTGTTATTGTTTTTATCTTTAACGTTTATATCATATGGATTTAAAATATGTGAAGGCTGTATTGTGTTATGAAATATATTATTACATCCATTTGCATTCGATATTAAATTGACTTTACTTTTAATTTTTTTTATTGGTTTTCTTTTATTACTTTTGATGTTATTGAGTGTTTTTACTTTTCTTTTTTTATTAGGAACTAAATTATTGTCTGTCGTTTTAGGTCTTTTAAGATTTTTGGACTTGTTAACACGAATTGGTTGAGTGTAATCAATAATTTCATCATCAGTTTCATCATCATAATTGTTAACTTGAATTTTCATGTCATCGTTATTTTCGGAATAATTTTCTTCAGAGCTGTTTATATATGAGTGGTGCAATGAATCTGTTGTGGAAAGATTTTGTTGATTATCATCAAGTTTTTCAATTATCTTATTTAAAGGATTTGTTATAGGTTTGAATGTATCCTCTAGTGTGTTGACTCTATCTATATTATTTAATTTTATGTTATTTAATTTTGCTTTTAATATCTCCCTCGTCTTAACTATATTTTTCAATAATTTATTTTCCATTATATTTAATTTCTATGAATGTTTATTTGCGATATTTTATTTATTTATCTGCTTATGATCTGCTTTGCATCTGCTTATGTTCTGCTTTATATCTGGTTTGGATCTGCTTTATATCTGGTTTGGATCTGTTTATGATCAGGTTTGGATCTGCTTTGTATCTGCTTATGATCTGTTTTGTATCTGATTATGATCTGCTTTGTATCTGCTTATGATCTGCTTTATATCTGCTTTGTATCTGCTTATGATCTGCTTTATATCTGGTTTGGATCTGCTTTGTATCTGCTTTGTATCTGCTTTATATCTGGTGTGGATCTGCTTTATATCTGGTTTGGATCTGCTTATGATCTGCTCTATGTCTGATTATTAATGTTTTTATCAGATTCCACTTATAGTTGTATAAAGTTATCAAAACCTTTTCTATAACGTCCTTTATTCAATAAGTCATCCTTACTGATAACAACAAATCCATATTTATCTTTCCAACACTCAGTACAAATATTAATAAATTTTTTAAATGACATATCACCAATAACATGATCATTATAACGAGTGATTTTTTAAGAGCTTGAGAACTTTTTTTTTAAAAAAAAACGCATAAAATTTGCAAAATCTCATCGGTTCTTTATTTGAAACGTTAGATTGGTCCATGACATTTACTTTTTGAAGATAATTTCATTTAAATGTTGACCACGGCTGCGTCTTAGGTGGTCCATTCGGAAAGTCCAATTTTGGGCAACTTTTTCGAGCATTTCGGCCGGAATAGCCCGAATTTCTTCGGAAATGTTGTCTTCCAAAGCTGGAATAGTTGCTGGCTTATTTCTGTAGACTTTAGACTTGACGTAGCCCCACAAAAAATAGTCTAAAGGCGTCAAATCGCATGATCTTGGTGGCCAACTTACCGGTCCATTTCTTGAGATGAATTGTTCTCCGAAGTTTTCCCTCAAAATGGCCATAGAATCGCGAGCTGTGTGGCATGTAGCGCCATCTTGTTGAAACCACATGTCAACCAAGTTCAGTTGTTCCATTTTTGGCAACAAAAAGTTTGTTAGCATCGAACGATAGCGATCGCCATTCACCGTAACGTTGCGTCCAACAGCATCTTTGAAAAAATACGGTCCAATGATTCCACCAGCGTACAAACCACACCAAACAGTGCATTTTTCGGGATGCATGGGCAGTTCTTGAACGGCTTCTGGTTGCTCTTCACTCCAAATGCGGCAATTTTGCTTATTTACGTAGCCATTCAACCAGAAATGAGCCTCATCGCTGAACAAAATTTGTCGATAAAACACATTTCGAACCGAACACTGATTTTGGTAATAAAATTCAATGATTTGCAAGCGTTGCTCGTTAGTAAGTCTATTCATGATGAAATGTCAAAGCATACTGAGCATCTTTCTCTTTGGCACCATGTCTGAAATCTCACGTGATCTGTCAAATACTAATGCACGAAAATCCTAACCTCAAAAAAATCACCCATTATATGTGTCGCAAATTCATTTCATCTTGTTTAAATATTATTATCATATTGGCATTATCACGTATGAGATGTTTTGGAATCTTCGTATACGTTTGACATAAATAAAAACAATCTATATATTTATGTCTTCCCATACAGAAATAATCCCTTATAGTATCTTGTTTGCCGCAAATTACATCATCGAATATTATTATAGAGTGCGAATTTGCCTTAGCTGAACTTATAACTTTTTCATTGTCCGAAAACGTATACAAATTTATATCTTTAATGGGATCAATGAGCGTCTTAAGGTAACAATACTTTGGTTGATATAGTGATTTTGAGTATACATAAATATTTTTGAAACTTAATCCATTAGGACTTTCTATCAAACTAATCATCACATTAGTTTTTCCGCAATTTGACGGCCCTACAATTAATGCTCGTATTGAATTTGGTAAAAGTGTACTATGTATAATCTTCCGATTAGTTTCATGAGGTTCATCATTTCTTATAATAATTTGTTTAACTTGCTTAACTAAACGCATGTTGATAACTAAATTATTTTTGTTATAAATATAATATTTTATAGAGAAGAGTATTCATTTTATTGTTAAGTGTTGACCTCACAACATTTAAAAGGTTTAATGCTTATAAATTAAAGTAAAACAAATAATAAAACAAATGCGAAATCAGTTTAAGATTGGAAAAGGTCTAGTTAACAACCTGATAAATAAATTACCAGTAGAATTACACTACCTGGCTATCAGTTCTGTGGACCTGGAACAAAACTTGAAAAACGTCTAGCGAGAGGAGATAAGGGAATAAATCTGTTCGATGTTGCTTGTAAAAAACATGATATTGCATATGCACAATCTAAAGATATTAACAAAAGACATCAAGCAGACCAAATATTAGCGGAAGAAGCGTGGCAACGAGTTAAATCTAAAGATAGTAATTTTAAAGAACGAGCACACGCTTGGTTAGTAACAAACGCAATGAAATCAAAAGTAAAATTGGGACTAGGCATGAAGACTGCTAAAAATAAAAAAACAAGAAAATTAAAGAAGAGAGGGAAGAAGAAGAGGCAAGCACATAACACCAATTTTTTTTTCAACAACTGTTAAAAATACGCTGAAACTTTTAAAGAAGAAGAAACCAGATAATATAAATGCTGCAGTAAAATTTGCTCAAAAAGCTATACATTCAAATATTAAAAAAAAGAAAAACGTTAATGTTATTATACCAAGAATTATCCCTGTGCCTAAAGTTGGTGGAGTTCTTTCACTAATTCCTATCTTAAGTGCGTTGTCGGCACTTGGAGGGTTGGCAACAGGTGGATCAGCTATTGTTAAAGCTGTAAATGATATAAAGAAGGGAAAAGAAGAGCTTGCAGAGTCTAATCAACATAACAGACGTATGGATCTATTGCTATGGGAAAAGGATTGTATCTTAAACCCTATAGATCGGGATACGGACTTTATTACAAACCGGCTTCAAAAAACTTTTAAATAAACTACCCAAATGAGCACTTACAGACCTCGATTTAATGAAATATGGCAGACATCTCAAACATTTTAGAGGGGTTTTTATGCGCGACAATTTACCTAGAAAACCATTAACCAAAGAATGCGGTATTGTAAATTTAGATCTGGAACACATTGGGTAGCATATTATAAAAATAATAACTATAAAGAATATTTTGATAGTTTTGGAAATCTACAACCACCACATGAAGTTGTCAATTATTTAAAATTACCTATTAAATATAATTATCAACAAAAACAAAAATTTAACACTTTCAACTGTGGTCATTTGTGTTTAAAATTTCTATTCAATAAATACAATTTGAAATAAAAAAACATCTGTTGTTTTTTTTTTGGATATTTTTTTATTTTTTATTACAACGTTATAAAACTTATAACTCAGAATCTTATGTTTATATAATTTTTTCCAATAAATATTAACAATCTATTTGCATTAAGATATCATCATCATCATCATCGTCTTTAATAAAATTATCTTTAAAATTAGGAAAATCTAATTTACTAATATCAGCTTGCATAAGAAAATCATCATCATCACTATTATTTATAAAAACTTCCTTATAATGACACCAAGCAAGTGTGTTGATATTATTATCACAAACAAATCTCTTATTATCTAAATAACTTAAAGATATCTTATTAATAAATGATGTATAAATAACATGTAGTTTGGATTTAAAAACATACATATTTCCATAATATATTTTTTTTATTAAATAAACAGTTTTTATAATCCGATAAACTTAAATTATTACTTACATTACACTTGACACCCTTAGCCTTTTTAATTTCCCTCATATCATCTGTCTTGAAAGAGTACATTTTTGAACGCAGACCTATAAACTCTTTCATAACAATGCCCTTATTTTCGTCTTTCATCATACCTAAACCTTTTTTATTTCTTTGTGGGATACCAAATTTTTTATTAGTTTGATACTCAGATGTATCAAACCTTGAGTCAATATCGTTTATTATATCCTTAAAGAAATCATCTGTTTCTATTGAATAAATAAACGAATCAGTGTCCATATAATTTAGTGTTGCTTTCTTTTGATATTTTGGCATGATGTAATCGTAGTGAAAATCATACATCTTCCATTTTGATAGTTGTATTGTAAAATTGTAAACCCTAAATATATAGGTTTATTATACAGAAAGTAACTTCTGTTTAGCTCTACTGCGATCATGTTTTCTTCAAATATACTTAGAGAGTTAAATTCAGGTTTAGCAATTAGAGCACGGGCTCCAAGTCTTTTGCCTACATTTTCAAATTTGTTTACAATTTTTATATTTTTACGCTTATCTACGTTTTCCATTGTTTTACCGTAGACGGCGTTATTCAACAATTTGAAGAAGTTTTTTCAAAATTATTTTTTGCATTAGTTCTATGCAAATTGTTCAATGAAATATACTTCTTCAACCAAGCTGATTGACTAAATTTTAGGACACGATGTATTTTCTCCAATTTTAACCC
>CATIVE010000012.1:0-63942 GCA_949628195.1 Phasia obesa
AATTAATTATTTAAATTAATTATTAAACAATTATTGTAATTTTTGACCTTTTGAATAATTTTATAATTAAGTTTTAACGCTCTAGGTCTTTTTTTTAAATCATTTTAATTTATTTTTATATTCGATATTTCGCTACACCATTGGGTAGCATCGTCAGGAATTAAAAAAGTTTTATAATATTTAATTGAACGAAAATATTAAAATGATTGAAAAAACTTTTTGTCAATCAAATTTAAAAAAATTTAAAAAACTAACATTTCAAAACATTCAAAAACAAAATTTTCAAAAGCAAATAAAATGTTACTACGAATGATAAAAACATTTTTAAACCTATTCATATTTACATAAAATTTCTTATATTAAAAAATGTTTAAACAGTTTTTAGAAAAACCAAAATAATTTCACATTTATACATATATGTACATAAATTGCACCGGAAAAGTTACAAAGAATTAAAGATTATATTATAACGAGTGATTTTTTAAGAGCTTGAGAAATTTAAAAAAAAAACGCATAAAATTTGCAAAATCTCATCGGTTCTTTATTTGAAACGTTAGATTGGTCCATGACATTTACTTTTTGAAGATAATTTCATTTAAATGTTGACCGCGGCTGCGTCTTAGGTGGTCCATTCGGAAAGTCCAATTTTGGGCAACTTTTTCGAGCATTTCGGCCGGAATAGCCCGAATTTCTTCGGAAATGTTGTCTTCCAAAGCTGGAATAGTTGCTGGCTTATTTCTGTAGACTTTAGACTTGATGTAGCCCCACAAAAAATAGTCTAAAGGCGTCAAATCGCATGATCTTGGTGGCCAACTTACCGGTCCATTTCTTGAGATGAATTGTTCTCCGAAGTTTTCCCTCAAAATGGCCATAGAATCGCGAGCTGTGTGGCATGTAGCGCCATCTTGTTGAAACCACATGTCAACCAAGTTCAGTTGTTCCATTTTTGGCAACAAAAAGTTTGTTAGCATCGAACGATAGCGATCGCCATTCACCGTAACGTTGCGTCCAACAGCATCTTTGAAAAAATACGGTCCAATGATTCCACCAGCGTACAAACCACACCAAACAGTGCATTTTTCGGGATGCATGGGCAGTTCTTGAACGGCTTCTGGTTGCTCTTCACTCCAAATGCGGCAATTTTGCTTATTTACGTAGCCATTCAACCAGAAATGAGCCTCATCGCTGAACAAAATTTGTCGATAAAACACATTTCGAACCGAACACTGATTTTGGTAATAAAATTCAATGATTTGCATGCGTTGCTCGTTAGTAAGTCTATTCATGATGAAATGTCAAAGCATACTGAGCATCTTTCTCTTTGGCACCATGTCTGAAATCTCACGTGATCTGTCAAATACTAATGCATGAAAATCCTAACCTCAAAAAAATCACCCATTATAAACAGTACGGATAGTATTCATGAGACCACTGGAAAACCATAAATAGTGCATGTGTACAACTCAACAAAAGGAGTTGACAGTTTTGATCAGATGTGCCAAAACAGTAACCATGGTGGGAAAACCAGAAGGTGGTCTCTAGCATTTTCCAAAATATGGTGAACATAGCTGCAATAAACGCATGAACATGAGTTGAAAAAATCCATTCAAAATATTGTAGGCACAAGCCAAGTGGCCCATAGTGCCGGAGAAGACCAAAAGGGGCCAAGAAAGTACTGTAATTTTTGTAGTTATACCAAGCGCAGATACACCACCACTTATTTCAATTGTGGATTAGCTATTTGCGGTGAACATGCACAAAAAAAGTGCCCTGACTGTGCTTGAAAAACAATTTTTATGTATTCATAATCGTCAAAAATCAATAATAAAGTGTTATTTTTGCTTATTTTATATATTTTAATAAAAAATTACACTTATATTATATGCTGGCTTACAATTTTTTTCATTTAAAACTACTACTTTACAAAATAAATCAGATAAACAAAAATCGTTTTTTGTATTGATATTGGAACGAGAAACAAAAATATAAATATTTAAAGTATTTCAAAAAAAAAAAAAAAAAACATATAGATGGGAGTAGGTTCGACGCACACAGAAAGCTTGAACAAAAGGAATTAGAACAAAAAAATTCTGAGATACAGATTATACTACGCCAGCAGGAGGAAAAAATCCTGCAACAAAATGAACAAGTAAAATAACAGCAACAGCTAAGTGAACAAGCAAACCTACAACGACAAGAGTGTCAGCAATAACTAAATAAAATAAGACCGCAGGATAGCGTCAGCTGCATCAACGAATTTCTTAAATCTGTTGATTTGGTGATGTGATTTTGCGGAAATAATCCCGAACTAATTAAACATGGAACGCAGATAGTGGTGAACGAAAAAATAATAACAAAATTTGCGAGAGAATTGGGAGATATCCAGTGGGAAGACCTGAACAAATTTCAACAATTGTCGGTTTATAAAAGTAAGTAGTTTAAGACAACTCTTCAATTATTTCGAAAAGTCTAACAGTCTAATTCATAAAAATTCCTTATTTCAGCTATAATGTTTACAATAGTTATTAAACACTTTTTGTCATATAAACCTCTAATAAAAATTTGTATTCATAAATGTTTGATAACGCTGAATTAACAATTAAACGTTTTTATTTATTTTGTCGTTTGATGTTGGCAACTTCGTTCTAATTCAATTGCTGTTACATATCTGGTGATGCACAAAATGAGTATCTGAGAATATCTGAGTAGTTTGAAAAATGAAACAAATAATTTTATTTAGTATAATTTTAAACTAACGTAAATTTTTTTATTACCAAACAAAAGCAAAAACAAAGAAAAAAAAAAATATTCGAAATTCAACAAGTAGTTGATTACTCGCTGTATTGTTTCTGTTTATGCATCACTATTTTGTTTTCTTCAATTTAAAGTGTAAATAAAAGCAAGTTTGGAGAAATTTTTAATAAAATGGCAAGAATAAAGAGGAAAAGAGCTAGCAATTGGCAAGGTAAGTACATAATGGCTATTAAGTACAAAAAATTAAATGATATTTTTTCCATTTCATGCAGATATTGTTAAAGGAGCTTATAAAAGAAAGAGTGTCTGATATTGAAAACAAAAATACGGACACATACACAAACCAAAAAAAGAAAGCAGCCTGGTTGGAGCTTGAAGAAAGGTAAGTATAGTTTGTACATACTTCTGTTGAGTATTTGTTCCAATGTGTTTAAAAAATGATTTATTCTTGCAGTTTTAACAACATAAGTAAAGGGGGCATAAGGACTTTAGCTCAACTAAAATCGCAATGGACATTAACAAAAATTTTACCAAAGAAGGAAATCGCAGAACATCGCAGAGAAATCCGAAAGACCGGTGGAGGACCACAACCGAGCGACACTGTTGTTTCAGCGGACGACATTAGTGTGTGGCTTCCCAGCGAGTTCATTGTTGACACAAATGAGTTCGATTCTGATGTCGTAGTGTCAGAAGTAAATTTAATTTATTATATTTGGATAAATTTATTTATATATACATACTTATATACATCTGTATTTCTTTTTTAGGTATTACCGGTAGAGGAAGAAAACTGTTGTCCGGCAGCAAACATTTCAATGCAAAGTAACAACTTCGATTCACAAAAAGAATCAACAGAAGTTTTGGAGAAAGAAGTTCCAAACAAGAAAAAGGTAAGTTAAGCAAAATATGTGCATACATATGTATTTGCATAATAAAATAGGCAGCGAAATCGTTGCTTCCAAACGCCGAAACAACGCTCCACAGTGTTTCTGGTGCCTATATGGGCAGAATTGTAATTATTTTCTTTTTCATTTTGAGGTTTAGATAGCGGAGTGAATATATGTGTATGCAATTTATATCCAGAGTCTCCAATCAACCGGCCTCTGAATTCTCCGTTTTCAAAGCGTTGCTTTATAGTCGACTCATTATAAATACGGCAATCGTGTGTGCTTCCTCTCCATCTTGCGACTACATCTCTAATTTTTAGTTTGGAATCACAAATAACCTACATATAATTTTTAATTGCCCTAAAATCTCTCATAAGTTCCTCTTCCTCTGAAAGAGATGATGGCATTTTAATTTTTCTATTGCTCCAGCGAGCTAAAGCGAGAGCCACTCTGGCAGAAATTCTGCACACCGTTGCTTGCGATAAGCCGTGGAGATTGTGGAACAAGATTAACGTGAGTACCTGCCTACTCGGCCTAACCTCACGGTGGTCTTACCACCGAGTGAAACTTAGGCGTAGACTAGCGCCCACATTGTGTGGTATAACAACACTTTACGATTGCCACCAATCGCTTTTTGTGTGTGATACAGTCACAATGAGTAGCAATTTATATAATATGGCAAGCCTTTCCAAGGCAAGCCTAGATCCACATTATAACCTCTTGCTTAGGGGTTTGGAGACAATCCAAACTCCGTCTGTTGAGAGTGCAACAGCACACTTGATCGACCTTGCACCTTACCTACATAAATCGATCTTAAACCACAACCCCCACGTGTTGCCTTTGAGAATTATGTAAAAGAAACAAGAGAACATTATTTGTCTAGATATTATTGGTATTGTATGCCTGTAAGTGTATACAAAATTCTATTTCATGGCAAAGAAATAATTGAGTCCTGTATTCTGCCAATTGGGCAACTATCTGAGGAATCCCAGGAATCAAGAAACAAAGATGCCAGAAACTATCGTGAATTCTATACCAGAAAAACATCCAGAATTGATACAAATACGGATCTTTTACATAGACTGTTGATTTCATCAGACCCATACATATGTATTTTGCGAAAACTTCCAACGACAACAAGAAGAAAAACATTAAATCCAGAGATGAAATCCTTACTATTGGAGCCACTTTTAGAAGACCTTGATAAGGATACAATGAATTAATCTTATATATTTTTTAATCTATCATGATTCTTATTTCATATTTCATCTTATTTCAAAAAATGTATGATTTTTTAATTACAGTTCTTAAATTTTTTTTAGTCTATTTTAAAGGACATTGAACTTTTTTTGTTTTAACTACTTTAAGTAATAAATAAAAAAAAAAAAACAATAAAAAATAGTTTTTTATTAAACTTTCCCAATTTTTTTAATTCTATTTCATAAATATGAAATATTTTATTTCTAATACAACAAAAAGTGGGCGGATTCTTTTCATAATCTTTTTGTTCATAATCTATTTTTCATTGGCAGTATATGTACCAAGTTTCACTTCGATATATCTTCTAATACCAGGGGGGTTACTGCGTATTTGATTCGAAAGAAAAATTGTTCGAAACTCAATGTAAAAGACATACAAATTCGAATGATTTTTCTTTCGGATCGAAATACGCAGTAGACCCCCAGAGTAATTAATTTTGGCCATCTAAAAATGGAAAAAGTCACAGTGTGCGGCCCCAGCATCGCAAAGAAACTAGCACCTGCAAATCAACTGAGGTACCGCACCCTCTTGTGTCTAGCTCAATTTCCGGCTGCACCATTTCAATAATTTTTTTAACAGTGGATTTGTTAAATGGGTATCTAGCTTTGAATTGGTCTTCCGGCATTTCAAATGGTTTTTTTTTTCCTAAATGTTTTTGCTCATCGGGCGCTCGCTAATTCAGCGATAGATTCTAAAATCATCCACTTAATAAAAATAATTTTGGTTACAAAAATTTATTATACTCACGAATTCTGCAAATTAAATTTACTGTATCCATTGTATCCATTATTATTAACTTTATTATTAAAACAAGAGCCAAATAATTTGTTATTGCTTTTATTTTTTGTGAAATGTAAAAAAAAAACTTTCAAATATCACTTTATTGAATCGTTAAAGTAGGGCAAACGCAACAATAAAAATTTCTTTTTATACAAGAGTACATTAACGCTGCAAAAGGCTATTTAACGTTTATGAATACACATTTAGCGATTTTTGCTTATTAAACTGTTAATGCACTGCTAAATATAGTTTATAAAGTAGACTGTGAGCATTTAATAAGTGAGATATATGAATTTGATGAAAGCTAAACTTTGCTTTGTTATATACATAAATCAGAGAACGTTGTTAGGAATTTGGTTAATATTCTTATTGAAAAAATTATTAGGCCAATTATTAGGGTACATTTGGATGAAAATTTGACCTTAAACGACATCATTATTACATACACAAAACTAGGATTACTCGACGAGGATAGGTCTAATGCAAGTAGACATAGGTTAGGTTGGAACTAAAAACAATAATAATAAATATAAAAATCAGAGCAGAACCCAAAATTTTAACCAATATGAAATAGAAAAAATTATAGCCGTACTCAAGTTCAGCATTATCGTGATTATAAAAATTAGGATAATCATAATTTTAACTCTATGCAACCACAAAACTTCAACAAACGTGATAACGAAAATGATCAGTCTAAATTTCTTTATAACCATAACAATAAAAAATATGGTTAATTTCAAACACGTTTTTCGCATATCAGTCTCATAATCTCATAATTTCAGATATATGGAAGTTGATACCTTACAGGAAACAAAAAAAAAAATAAATTCCGATGAAGAGGCAAATTTTTTGGAACTACCACAAAACTGAAATTACCCGTAGTGGTTTTGTCCACAGTTAAAAAACAAAGTTTCAAAATCCTAATAGACACTGGGGAAACTACAAGCGTAGACAAACCAAACACATTTTCCTCTTTGAAAAACATAATGAGGGCAAACGACGATTGTTTAAAAAGTTTACACCAGCTCCCGCAAAGAAAACCAGTTCTTGCAGGTAAACAGACAACTTTTATTTTTCCATTTATGCGAATAGTGTCATTAGGGTATAACCATCAATACGCTGTAAGAGAAGCAGTTGTAAATGTTCTAATTTTTCTTAATAGAAGAGCTAATGTTCTTCCAAGAATGTTGGGTCTCACGGAAGTCCACCTCAAAAGAAAATTAGAATTTAATCACAGTTTTACGACTGAGATTATTAGACCAAATGAAGTAATAGAAGCAGCGAGATATTTGATTAATAAAGATTTGAGTCAAAATGAAACATAGAAGAATTAAATCATCAAGAAACGCTATTAGAAAACATTCCACAAAAATGTTACTTTAGAACAAATTTTCATTGTGCCGGTATCCATCCATCGTCCTTTAGATAGCTTTTCAATGAAGATTTGGAAGAACTATTTTATAATGAAGATTATATTTTGGTTTTAAGATCACAATGTGGCAATACCGAAGTATATATTAATACTATAAAACTAGATAAATATCCGTATTTTGAAAGATTGTAACTTCAAAATTTTCCCGAAGATTCTACTAGTGCATTTCAGAATAATATCTTAGATAATTACACACAAAAAAATAATTTTCATATAATTTATGAAAGTTGTTCATATTTTTTAAGGTTCATAATATCTATGAAAGGTTTTTATTATTTATGAAATATTTCTTATATTTAGGAATTTGTTTAAAATTCCCAGTATTTAATTATGAATTTAGTCATATCTGTTATGAATTAAGTTCATAAAGTTATTCATAAAAATATTTCATAAATGTTATGAAGATTTTCTTAAATACAATGAAATTTTCCTAATTTAATTTTATGTTTTTCATTTCCCTACTTTTTTTACAATTAATTACATAAATATTATGAAAAAATTTCATATATCTAATGAACAATTTCATAAACATTGAATATCTAAAACTAAGAATAAGTTCATAATGTTAATGTACAAAATACAGAATATATATGTATTATAAACAAATTTTTTGCGCAAAAGGATGAACCGAAATAATTATTTATGAAATTGGTCATTAATTTGAAAACTCTTTCATGTAAAATACTTAGAAAATATTTTCATATTACTTTGAAAATCAATTTGTTAATGTATGACATGCATATGTATGTATGTTAATTTAAAATTTATGAAAACATTCTTATATTTATGACTTTAACGCTCGTAAGACTCAATGTTGTATGCTAACGCACCGGCGTTCGGCCGATAATGGTGCTACATCTGTAATTATGGGTGGTATAAGTATTAAGGAATCAGAAGCTCTTGATGTTCTTGGCATGAAAATCCAGTGTGACGTTCGATGGACTAAGCACATTTTCAAGTCTCAAAAGAAGCTTTCAAGTGTCTCGGTTTTCTCAAACGGTGTAAAACATATTTCACCTCATCCGATCTCCTTACTATTTATACCACTTACATCCGGCCAAAAATGGAATGCAACTCTCATGTATGGGCCGGTGCTCCAAAGTCTATTTTGGAACTACTTGACCGCGTGCAGGAGAGGGCGAAGAAGCTCATAGGTGACAGTAGGGTATCCAACTCTATTGACTCTCTTGAACATCGACGCAATGTGGGTTGTGTTTCGCTGTTTTATCGCTACTACAATGGAATGTGCTCTGATGAGATTAGGGAACTAGTTCCCGATATCCGCACGTTTTTGCGCACAACACGCTTTTCATTAAGAGCCCATCCATTTGTGGTCGATTGGCCAGTGAATCGCACAATGCATTACAGAGAAAATTCATTTTTTAGCCGTACAGTTCGCTTGTGGAATCATCTTCCTACAGAGGTCTTTCCTGTCAACTACAATGTTGGAAAATTCAAATCGAATGTCCACAAACATTACTCCCTCTATCCTCCTTCCCATAACCTAATTTCCTAGTTCTGGCACAATGCTTTGCATGAGTAGGGGTCATCCCCTGAGTGCTGGTCCGAAATAAAAAAAATAAAAAAAAAAAAATTATGAAACTATTCCTTTAAAATAAGAACTTCTCAAACACATTTTAATAACAGAAACTAACGGTTTCAACTTGCTTGCTATGCCGTATGTAAGAACAGTGCAGGAAATCGTGATCTTACTCATTTAAAGTATTGAACATACAAGAGAAACTAATTTTAGTTTTTCATTGTCACGCGTCGTCTAAGCAATCAAAAAAGAATAAGAAATTTTAAATTGTTTAATTTTTAAATTATTTAATAACAAAATAAAAAATAATTAAAAGTAATGTTATAATGATTCCATGTTTTAAATGTAATAAAGTGCATTTAGATGTGAATCAATATATTATACATTTAAAAAAACTCCATTTTTGTAAAGCAAATGATAAGTTTGAGTGTACTTATAAAAATTGTCATCAATTGTTTAACAATATTTCTGTGGCAATAAGGAAAAAGTGCTTAAGTCTGATTTTTAAGTTTTGTAGGAGAGCAATTTTAAACTTTAAAATAAATTTTTCAAAAAAATAACTCTTCTTTAAAATTTACCTATGGGAGTCAAACGTATGATTTTAAAAAATATCTTATATCTACCAAAAGTACGCAGGCGTTATAATTAATAAGTTGTGAAAGAAGTTTTTATGATTTCGAAAAATAGCTTCTAGTTTCTTAAGATTTTTTCCAAATGCGATTCGACATTGAAAAAAGATAAGCAGAAAGTTATTTTGCTATAACTTCCTGAAAATTTTTACTAAATAATTGAAAATTTGCACATGGGTACTTTGAAGTACGCAGATTTCAAAGGTGCCAGTAACTAAATTTTTGCTTAAGTCGACTTAAGCACTTATTCCTTATTACCACAGATTTATAGATTTAAAAGACATTTTACAAGGAAACATAAAATTGGTAATAACAATTTCACTCTCTTAAAGGACTTAAAATCTTCTACCAATGTTGTAAGCATTGAGGCGCCTGGAAGTGTAGATGACGATGCTGAAATGCCACATCATACCAACGATAATGAGTTCAACTTAAATGATTTAAAAAACTCTTTTTTAAATTTCATTTTGCATTTACATAATAAAGACAATATTTGCCGAAAAGATGTTTTAGATATTCAAAAAATGGTAAAAGATTTTGTTGTGTTGCCAATAGTGAATATAATAAAAACCATCGTGCTAAATAAAGATTTACCCAGTAACTTATTGTCCACCACATTAGATGATATAAGCACATTTTTGGATGAAATGGATAGTGAACATAAAATTATAAAAAAACTCTCAAACCTGAGTTTGGTTGATAATCTAACAGTTTCCAATATCCATACCGAACAACAATCCTTACATTATAGCAGTGAGTTACAAGTTTCCGCAAAGAAATCTTATGTGATTCTACTTCCAATTAAATTTCAGATAAAAGCTGTTTTAGAAAAAAATAACAATTATATGAAAATGTTGACAAATGTAAATAAAATCGAAAAGTCATCTTCATTTATCAATTTTATTCAAGGACAAATTTGGAGTGAAAAAAAGCAAATGTATCCAAATCAAAATATATTTCCATTGTTTTTATATTCAGATGATTTTGGTGTTAATAACCCATTAGGTGCCAAAAGTAGACGTCATAATGTATGCAATATATATTATTCACTGCCATGTCTAGATATACAGTCATCAGCTCTCGAAAGCATTTTTTTAGCTTGTGTTTTAAAGGTTTAGTAGACGTTATAAAAGATCTTGAATTAAATGGAGTTCAAATAAAATTGCCTGATAGGACAACAAAAACTGTTTATTTTGTACTTTGTTTAGTGCTAGGTGACAATTTAGCTTTAAACATAATGACAGGATTTTCAAAATCCTTTTCCAGTAACCACTATTGTCGGTTATGTTCAGCACCTAATAAGAGAGCTAAGGAACTATGTATAGAAATGTTTCATTTATTTCGCACGCCAGAAACTTATAATAAACAAATTATTGATGTGAGTAATGCAGTTGTAGAAGATTCTATATTTAACGAAATTCCTTAATTCCGTGTAATAAATAACTATGCATGTGATGTAATGCATGATATTTTCGAAGGTATATGCCACTATAATTTCGGTGAAGTGTTATCTTATTTTATTTATAAAAAGAAATATTTCGATTTAAAGTTACTTAACCACCGCCTCAAATTTTTAAATCTAGGTATTTTTGAAGAAAAATATCGGCCTAATGAAATTTTTCAAAATGAATTGTGCTCAAATAAATTTAAAATGTCTGGACGTCAAATGATGACTTTCACATATTTGTTTCCTTTAATAATAGGGGACTTAATACCCACTAATGATATTGTTTGGAAATTTGTTGTTAATTTTATCAATATGGTTGATGAATTATTATGTTTTAATTATAATGCTCAATTCTCGTCCAATCTAAGAAAAAAAATTGAAAATCATAACCGTCAATAGATGTTTCTTTTCGACAAACAAATTATTCCTCTTTCGTTACGACTGTCAATGTGTGAACATCGCGAGCGGTTTTACGGCAAAGGCAAAAAACACTCAAATTGTGCAACGTTGTCAGACTTCATTTAACGGTTCCTTTCAAAAATAAAAAATTTAGCGTGACGCTTTTCTCAAGACTTAAATTCTAACGAAATTTTGCTTATAAAAAAAAAAAGAAAGAGCATAAACTGTTTATCTTCGTTGAATTATAAACTCAGTGCTGTGTAAAGTTTAAACCTTGTCCGGAAAAAGAAAAATGGAAGAGGATGCCGGAGGTGGTGGCCCTCCGGCACAAACAAATGAAGTTCTTCAAGGAGGCAAAAAGCACAGGAGCAGTCCAACTTCCGTAGCAGTACCAGCGATTACAGGTAAGTCGTCTTTTGCTAAGAATAGTGTAAGTGCATGCAATTCGGGAGCAGTTGCGCCTAACATGGACAGTGACCGAGGAAACAAAACGGTACGTGAACGCCATTATAACCATCGCTACGACGAAAAACATGCCGGACCATGCATGGTCTACGTTGATTCCTACGATATTTCGGGTGTAAGAAAATTCCTTAGTGGTATTACAGTTAGTAAAACACTATCGCAATTGAAAACAGTCGATGTAATTGATGTTGTAAAAATAGGCTATGGACGCTGTCGAGTAAATTTTAAAAATGCAGCAGCTGCTAATACTTTTGCAGAAGATCAAAGAATTCGGGCTCACACCCAAAATATTTGAACATTTCGTGTCAAAGGTAGCCATCGTATATGACATACCTACTGATATCTCGAAGGAGGAGAATGTCAAAATTATCTTTCTGGGAAATGTGATTGCCAAAGAAATTAAATTTTTATATTTTAAAATCCCAGTAAAGCATTATGTTGCGTTCTCCCAATGTTTTAAATGTTACAGGTTTAACCACTTCGCTTTGCACTGCAAACAAACGTTTGATCTCTGTCGTGCATGTTTCAATCAACACGAAAAAGAAGAAAATTGTTTGGAAATTGTTTGCAAAAATTGTAAAGGTAACCACTCCCCCACGGACAAAAACTGTCCTGCAAGACTAAAAGCCTTCGCACTGAAAAAAATGATGGTAATTGAAAATTTATCGTTGAAAGAAGCTAGAATAAGATATAATGGAGTTTTTTCTAATCGTTTCGCGGCTCTAGACGATGACGTATCAGATTTTCCTCCCCTTAAAAGCTCAGCCACATCAAATAATATTGTAAGCAACCATAGTAAAGCAGCTAAAGCCCTGTATAGCGTTATGCCATATTCAAAAGTGGTTAAAAACGTAGCAAATCGTGAGAGAGAGGCAGCTAAGGCCAGGGAAACTTTAAGATTAAATCGTGAAATAAATAAAGAGTACGAAATTAATTTTACCCATAAAAATCTTGCTTTTCCCAACAAACCTGCTAACAAGAAGGATCAAGTGAAGACAAATGAACTAAATACCACTCCTAACAACCGAGAAAAAGCCATGGAATTTTTGGAATCCTCAGCTCAAGAGTCAACAAGTTTTTTACTTCAAGTTATAAATAACAAACTTTCAAAAGAAGAAACAATTGAATATATCAAAGCAATGCGTGACAAGATCAACA
Organism: Phasia obesa; assembly: GCA_949628195.1. Taxonomy (NCBI): domain Eukaryota; kingdom Metazoa; phylum Arthropoda; class Insecta; order Diptera; family Tachinidae; genus Phasia; species Phasia obesa. The sequence goes on from CATIVE010000012.1 coordinate 12,752, forward strand.
GGGGAATAAACTATCTGGACGCGGACCTTATAGATCATGCGTCCATGTCACAAAAATAGTTAAGAAAAGGCAGCAAAATGAAGCTATTGCAGTTTAATATACAAAGTTTAAATTTTTTAATATTTATATGTAACTTTTATTTTTCTAATTGCAGTTTTCTAATAGCGTAGACAGACGACAAAGTTAAGGTGCATTAACAGTCTTAATTCAAATTAACTTGTGTGTTAACATGACACATCATGTGTTTTCCTGAATACTATCATATCTGAACAAACAAGTAAATCGCAGCAACAGGTATCCATATCAACCACAAACTATTATATTTAAAACTTGTTAAAAATTCTTTAAACTTTTTTACACAGTTTCGAAATACTTGTTAAACAACAAATAATTACAAATAGCAAAACTAAATACAAAAAATATATATTTGTTTTTAATCATCTTTAACACTATATACTTTCATTGATATTGTTTTATTCAAATGAAAATATTATGTGATCAATTGTTAGTTTTGTTTTTAAATTTTGTATAATAATTGAGCATTTAAGAGTTAAATCTAAATAATGAAAACATTAAATATATTATATTTAGTTTATATGTTTTAACGATACTTGAAATTAAATTAAAAAAAATAATTATTTAAATAAGAACAAAAATTTTATTTATTTATTTATTTATTACAGAACTACCATACAATTAAAATTATAAGATAATATAAAAAAACAAAGAGCTTTAGCAACATCGGCCGTTAGCTCTGCATTCTATAAATACAAAACAAACAAAAACAATAAAAAAACTTAAATTAAAAAATTTAACAAATCAATTTAAAAAAAATAGTACAAGAAAATTATTAAAACAAAGATTTCAATTTAATACTATACTTTGTAGGTACATATGTATAAAGAACTAATAAATATTCTGAGTTAGGCAAAAATATATAAATTTATGTATCTATAAGAATGACTTTATATAAAACGTAAAATAAAAACTTTAACAAATAAATATTCAAACCGAAAATAAATTCTTACATTTAAATTCAAATAAAGTAAAAATGTTTTTTTTTTTTACTTGAATAAATTTAATAATTATGATTAAGATTTTAACTTGGGCTTCATAGGCGTAGTATTTTCAAGTGGTGCAACATGACAACCCATTGGAGCGATTGAAACGTCAACCGATCCATTTGCCATTTATTGCTTGCAATTCGTTTTCGTTTCTGGCTTTTTCACAAAACAACGTATCGTTTTCATTTCATAGCTTGCGTACAATGCGATAATACTAGCGGCCCAATTTACCTTCAATGAAAATGCAATTTATTAGAAGTTGTATTTATATCACAGGGTATTGAAATTGTTTTGCTTACCTTAATTTTTACCGAGAAATACGCATTTATATCATAAGGCAATCGCGGCTGATTAATAAGAGCAACGAATACTCGATAAAAGCATGTGGATCATTGCTTGGCTCACGTATATGTTAAAACTTTCCACCGAATCCATTAACTGATACGAGCAATTGTTAAATCGATACGAATGCATCCAAATTCACTAGATAAATATAATTATTTATATATTTGTAAAATATATATGTACATGTATATATTATCTATTAAGTTTCCACCATAATATTCAAGAACATTTCTTTGCAACTTTGTATATGAAGCTAACGTGCACTACGCCGGACAACCATTCATGTAATGCATATAATCATATTACACAATTCTTACGAAGTCCCATACATATTTAAATTTGTTTATCATAAGACCTCTGATAATTTAGCCAGGACTTCTTCATTTCCAACAGCATTTGTGTTCAATTTGTTCCTGAATGCTGTTGAATTGAGACTTCTCGAACAAATACCACTAGGAAAATTTTTATTGCCAATTTTTGTAACAACCTTATGCACATGTTGTATTTTTTTAGCTTTTAACCTTCATAAGGTCTTCGGGTCAATTTTGACCCATTTTAGGAAAAAAATTGGGGTTTTTCTGAAAGTGTGTGGCTTATAGTTTTGATATTTCATGACTTTTATTTTATTTCAAATCTCAACAGCAACAATAGGTTTTTTAAAACTATGTTTTCAAAAAAATCGTCTATAAAATTGTATACACTTAAGGTCTTCGGGTCAAATTTGACCTGAAGTAAAAAAGTTTGATATTCTGTTATGTTGCAACCCTGTTCCTCTTATTGTACTTGCAAAACATTATATTTGTTCAAAAAAGGGGAATCCCCGCAATATTTTCATATTTATGTTGTTCTTGTTTGCAGACAGTAACAATGTTATCATTTGTAAAATAAACAAAGAACGAATAAAACGTGTCAAAGTTTAGAAGTGTCTAGTCTGCTATTTATTATAAAATGAAGGATAGTGAAATAGAAATTATGCTAAATGCTTTATCAGACGAGGAAGAAAGTTGTTCAGAAAATGAAGACCATCTGGAATATGCTGAGCCGTCTGGCAGTTCTAGTGAGAATGAATGTGAGTTTGAGTTTCCTCAGTCAATGAAATCAAAAAATGGAGAAATAAGATATTTCAAGGAACCTTTCACAAATAGACATGGAAGAGTTGGAACGGAGAACATTATCAAAATGACCCCAGGCTTGACTCGTTATTCTTGTTCAAGAATTACAAATAAAGAGATTTCTAGTTTTAAATTCTATTTCCCACCGCCTGTGATGAACACAATATTGAAATATACAAATACTGAAGGTAAACGTGTTTTTGCTAATGATTGGACCGACATTGGCGACACCGAAATGTTCGCTTTTATTGGTTTACTTTTTCTAGCTGGAGTATATAGATCAAATAATGAAAGTACGGAAAGTTTGTGGGATTCTGAGAAAGGTAGACCGATTTTTAGAGCAATCAACCCACTGAAAACATTCAAAATTCTTTCGAAGATAATAAGATTCGACAATAAGAATACTCGCAGTGAACGACGAGTTTTAGATAAGTTTGCACCGATACGAGAATTATGGAATCTGTGGGTTGACATATTGCCCAAACTTTACAATCCATCTCAAGATGTAACTGTCGATGAGCAGCTAGTAGGTTTCAGAGGTAGATGTCCATTCCGGCAATACATACCATCAAAACCAGCTAAATATGGTATAAAATTTTGGGTGCTTTGCGATTCTGCTACTAGTTATGTCTGGAATATACAACCGTATACGGGAAAAGAAGTAGGAACTATGCCGGAAAGAAACCAAGGTATGCGTGTAGTTCTCGATTTGACAGTTGGACTGAAAGGACATAATGTGACTACTGATAATTTTTTTACGTCATATCAATTGGGACAAAAACTACTAGAAAAACAGATCACTTTAGTAGGAACTATACGTAAAAATAAGACTGAATTGCCACCAGAATTATTGGCAACTAAAGGCAGAGATGTATTTTTATCATTTTTTTGTTTCACTAAAGACACTACTCTCCTTTCATACATTCCAAAAAAAATAAGTCAGTGAATCTTCTCAGCACTTTGCACCACAGCCCTGAAATAAGTAATCGCGAGGACAAAAAACCGCACATAATATTAGATTACAATAAATGCAAAGGAGGGGTAGATACGCTGGATAAAGTTGTGTCATGTTATACTTGCAAAAGGAAGACTAATCGATGGCCTCAAGTGGTATTTAGTAACATATTAGATATATCAGCTTATAATGCATTTATATTATTTACGTCGGCTAACCATGGCTGGAACGAAAACTCTTTTGCCAAACGTCGACACTTCTTAGAAAATTTAGGTATACAGCTTGCCACGCCTTACATAATTCAGCGAAAAACTTTGCCAAGAGCATCGTTTTCACGAGCAATTGTACAAAAGCTACGTGATGTTAATGAGCAGGAACAGCAGCCGTCAACATCAAAGAAATCCGAAGAAAATGTAGGTGAACCAATAAAAAATACAACCAAGAGAAGCCGTTGCCGGTTATGTCCCAAAACAGATAATAAAACACCATTAGTATGTATAACATGCAAGAAATTTGTATGCAAACAGCATTCTAAAACAATTACTCTATGTAACCAATGTAATAACAATAATATATAACATACGAGTATACATGATCTGTAAAATCAATGTAATAAAAATAATTTGTAATAAATGTTTATAAAAAATCCTGTTTACATTTATTAAGCGTAGCTAGAAATAATATATAAACTCAAAATAACGTACTTAATTAAAGTGAATTATTGTCTATATATAAAAGTTTCTATTTGTGTCAAATTTGACCCGAGGAACGTTAACGTTAGTAACTTTGAGGACCTTATGAAGGTTAATAGCACTTTGGAACCACCGAAATATATTTTTATAAATTTTAAGTTATTTACTTCACGGAAATTTATATACTTTTAACTTTTTTTACAAAAATACAATTTTTGCTATAGTTCAATTTAAATTTTTTTGTTTACTTCATCGATAACATATGTTTGAAAAGGCTATGTATAGCTGTTTCTGTTAACTCATTGCGATAAATATTATTGGTTATTTTTTTATTCACTCTATCGAAAGCTGTTAGTACGTATGTTAATGTACTTTTTTAAACGTCACAAGTGGGTAATCTGGTTAGTAATCTGTGTTTATTGTTCTCGATTCAAAGCTGCTTGGATGTGTCGCGGGGAAATCATTTGGCCCACATAAAATATAAGGTAAGCCCATGAAGTTAAAGTTAAACTTTAAAGTGGAATTAAAATAATAAACATTAAATATATTAAAAATAGGAAAGTGGGAGAAAATGAAAATTAACAGGTGTTAAATAACAAAAAGAAATACGAAACAAAATAAAAGGTGAAGAAAAGAAAAAAATATTTAATAAAATTTAATGGTGGCATAGAAAAAGCAGGAAATTTGTAACAAAGAATAATAGCCACAAGCCGGCCATGCTGCGCTGAAGAGGCACACATAAGTGGTTGACTAAAAGTGCGAAAAGTAGACGCAGTAGTTATCGAAGGCAAATCTTAACCATATGTCTTCGAATCCTCAGCGACAGCAGGGGGAAGCATCAGCCAGGAAAAATGGCACCCAAAAGAACATCAAAACCGGCAAAACTTTGTTACACCACCATTAACCAAATTGTTATCTAAAAGGTATGTTGGGTGCATCCACCCAAAACATCCAAAAATATAGTCACCCAAGATTCGTACTTCAACACAAACCGCGACACAACCAAATTTTAGGCCCCTATTACGGTTTACAACTCAACTCTACTTCAGTTAAAATTTTACAATTTGGTATTATCAATTACAACTCAACTTGTCAAAAAATGTTAAGTTGAATTTAAATTGTGTTACAACTCTGTTGTAGTTTCACCGTTTACGACCCTGTGTTAGTTCAGTTAACAAAAGTTTAAAAAAATTACAACTCGACAGTAGCAGTTGTTTCAAATTACAACTCATCAGTAGCAGTTGTCTTTTAAGTTGTCTTTTAGACAACTCAACTGAGTTGAGTTGTAAACCGTAATAGGGGCATTAGTCACCGTCAAAAGCAGCGCCAACCTCGTCGCCAAAGAACGCCGTTGTGAAAGAACGCCAAGTTGAAAATACGTCATTTTGAACTGAAAGAGAACGTCACGAATACCGTTGTCATCACTACGTGTAATAGTACTAAACAGCCAAAACGGTCAACCAAACAAACAATTTAAGTAGCAAGTACAACAGGGACAACTGAATAGATCCATATTCATATTTTCATCATGATAACCTAATCATCAGTTTCATCAAGATAGTAGATTCATCAGCACCATCAATATAGCCTAGCCATATGCATCCTCAAGAAAGCCGAATCATTTGTACCATCATAATTTTCATTGGACTCAGCAAGAGCAACACATAGATCATAACGCCATTTACAACACTACCCATACAACCAGCAAACCATTCATCAGAAATTTCATCATCAGTACCAGCATTGTAACAATTAATATCAACAGTAAAAATCATCATCATTATCACCAGCATCATCAGCAATATTGTAGTAGTGTCAATAGATAAAAATTAATTTTTGTAAATATTTCGGAGTTCAGAAGTAAAGGTATTTTGAAATTCGAAATAATTTGTTTTGAATTTCGCGTCAATTTCCCCATTCAATTTTTTTAAAATTTAAAATAGATTCCAAACCACCTTGAAGGTTTTTAAATTTCTAAGTTTAAGATCATTTCCCTCAAACCGCAATTGTGTCTTTACTTAAAAAGAAATTGTTGTCAGAATTCGAAACAAATCTTTCAATCCGAAATTTGTCTAAAGGTAAAATCCAAAAAGAATAAGTTAAAATCCAAAAAAAGTGCAACGGCAAATTTGATGAAGCCAATAATAAAACCTAACTCCAGATAAGCCTACCTTAGCTATATATATACAAATACACATAAGTAACGCCATGACAATTATTGTAAGCCGAAGTGTAAAGATTTTTGTATTTTTGTTTTAAGAAAGTTTACATGAATAAAAATTTTGAAATATACAGACCTGTCACAGAATTTATTCGGAATGGTTTTGATTACGAATTTTCAATTCGATCGAATTTGTTTTGCCTTCTTCAGATTTTGATTGATTTACTCCATTCCGATAAATTCTAGTTTTCTTACTTTTAAGTTAAATGTGGCTATATTGTGAAAACCAACACAAAAACATATGGTTATTAAAGAAGAAAATAAAGTTAAATAGAACAGACAAATTTGTATATTAAATTAAAAAATTTCAAACAAAAAAATGCCTGGAGTTTCAATTGTTGCTGTTTTTACTGCACAAACTATATATAAATGTAATTACATATGCATTTTAAGGTTTATAAGTTATTATCGACTAAGCAAAGAAGCGTTTGTAACGGTTTTAAACAAACTGAGTCCTCATTTAAAAAATTCTTCAATTCCACCAATTATACAAGTGACGACCACACTGCGGTTTTTGGCCACAGGCTCGTTTCAAGGTGTTATAGATATGTATTGTGTACATTTGTCACAAGAACATAAATGATTAAATATATTACTTTCAGCTAAGGACAATGATATTAATTTAGGGAGGAGTACGGTTTCAACGTTGATGTGGAGGGTAATAAATGCGGCGGAGAATGTTTTATGCTCACACTGGATAAAGCTGCAGATGACAGAAGAAAAAAGGCTCATTTTTTCATCTGTTTACTTTTTCACTTAAAACATGAAAATTTGCTTCAATTATTTCAAAACAAAAATAAAAAATTTAGCTAAAAGCTTAACAAATTATTTTCTTTATTGAAACAAGAAAGTTTTAAGTTTGTTTTTGTATCACATACTAAAAATACGAATTCGATCATGAAATTAAAAGTGGTTTCGAGGAAATTTGTCGATTTTGATTTTCTGAAGAAGCTTTTTCGGAATTGAAATAACTTTCGATCGAAATGAATTTCTGTGAGAGGCCTGATACAATGTAATCAATTTTAATTTGTGATAATCAAATATGATTTTTCTTTAACCAATTGAGAATAAAATAATGAGGTAATTGTCAAGTGGTGATTAGTGTTGTTTTAGGGGTATTCCCAAATGCCTCACGCGGAGAGTACCATGGTTAGGGGAGGGAGAAGTGAGGGCCATTCCATCAGAGCCCAAGATGAGTAACGTTGTTTGTCAGTAGCACTGGCACAACTTAATGTCACCTGATTTTCTAAACTACAACGAATCAACCATCCACTACAACGTATAGAGAATTAGCCGATAGAGCTTGACAAAGAGTAAAAGCTAATGATAGCACCCTTGGAGAAAAAATAAGAATGCAAATTTCGAAAATAAAAGGGCTTTGTAGGAAGATTAAATTAAAAGCGACTACTAAATATACAATGACGGTTAATATCAACGCAAATAAGGGTCTAAATAATGAAGCAGCTGGAGTTTCACTGGATGTAGAAGCGAATAGTCAACCAGGAAATCTTTTTTCGGACAATACTGTTGGTGTTGGGGCACGTAGATAAAAACTTCTTAGATCGGAGTCAACTTGGACGCCAGTTGAAGAATGCGTAAGAAGTTTTCAATTTAAACTACCTATAATGACAGAGTTATAATTAAAGGAAATCAGTTCCCAGTATTGACAGCAGAAGGAATAACAATACATAAAAGCCAAGGCGCTACTTATTCCAATGCAGTTGTTCATACTCGTAACATAATGAGTAGATTTGCTTTGTACGTAGCTTGCGGCAGCACAGCAAATGCACTTTATACTGTTGGACACTTTAATGTTTCCGGACAATTTACCCGTTTGGATGGCGTCAATTGGAACTTGGGATCAAATAGCAATCCTATTTAGAATTTGGACTCGAAAATTTGAAATTCATCGAAACATTTATGAACGATACACCAGTACCAGCGTTGTTCATCGGACACGTCTCGACAATAGTGGGCCTTTGCGTATAGGAAAACTATCTTCAATGCCATTTAGAGGAAGCTTAGTGGGGCAAAACCGGACGTCCTAAGGATGGAGAATTCGAGGGGCTGGAGGACGTTGACAAGTCTACTAATAAAGGAATTTGGTGAGCGAACGCCTGCTAATATGCTTATATTAGAAATTAATAACATTAGATTTATGTATTCAAAATGTATAAATCCACAAGCAATAGTTGTTCCATATATAAGTTAACATCAAAAATATTTATCCATATTTTTTTATGTTTATCCTACCCTTTTCAATTTTTCTTAAGTGTTTTTCACTTGTGGATTCGAAGAACCATTGAACTGTCATAAATTTATTATTAATATTTTGTAAACTAAATGTCGCAATACATAGAATAAGACCACACAAGAAATAGTAAAATTGATGATTACAATTATTTTCTTTTTAATAACATAAGCATTGTTTATATTTTCTTTAAGTGTCGCAACATATGAATTTAGGCCACACAAGTGAAAGCAATATTATATTGCATTGTAATTACTTTCTTTCTTTCTTTCTTGTAATATCCGTACTAATATCTATTTTTAGTTGTAAGCATTTTTTGTAAAATTTTAGTTTATAAGACCATTACTTGAAAATAAAAATTCAGTTCTAAAGTAGAACTCAAAAAACAAAGTTTTTTTAATTTAACTGGCGCCCAACAAAAAAATACAAGTGACCCCCAAGCGGTGTTAATAAATAAAGAATTATAAAATTAGCAAAATAAAGGAAGAACCTTACAAATTAAACAAAACAACAAAAACTTTAATTAATTACTAGTGAAATAAGCGAAAAACTTTACGAATTAAAAGCCAAAAGTGATGAAAACAACAACCGTAACTCTATATGAACAACTTTAGTCGCACCCTCTAAGAAGCCACAACAAAGCAAGAAGAGAAAAACTATCACAATATCAACATCTTTAATAACACCCCCTAAAAAGCAACAATGAAAGAAGAAAAGAAAAGACAACAATCACAACATCAACAGCTTTAACCGCACTCCATCACAGCAAAAAATGAGAATAATTATTTTTATGTAAGTTATAATAAACAATTATAGCCTTTCGCAAATTTTTAATACAAATTAAGTTATTCAAATATAAGAAAAAATATAAAAGGAAAATTTGTTCTTTGAAAATAAGATTAACTTAAAAATTATTATAACGTGTGGTATAGCTATTTTGAAACATAAAATTGAAATACTCTTTATTATTTATTTAATTTTGAAACCAAAATAATTTTCAAACCAAATAGAAATTTAAATACAAAAGATCAAGAAAACAAAAATTATATTAAGAATATTATTAAATCTAGAAATTAAAATTAACATTAGAAACTAAAATATAATGTCTAGCCCAAATAATTTAATAAGACCCACTGTCTTGAACAATCCTCAACCTACCGGATCAAACAATTCTTTAGGTTCTCAAAATCCACCTACGTCTCCTCAAACATATGCTCAATTAGAAGCAACAGTAACTAATCTAGTTACCCAATTGTGTAGAGAACAGTGCAAGAACTTGATAGGGAATATTTTAGATCCAAATGCAGATCCAATAGTAGGTGATCAGGAAATTAAAGTACAGTATAGGGATAACCTTTCCGATTTAGACAAAGTGCCGGACATTGTTCGTTGTTTAAGAGAATTTTCTGGTAATCACTCCGAGTTTAGTTCTTGGAAGAAAAGTGTCGAACGGGTGTTGAACATTTATCAAGCACAAAAAGGTACCCCAAAGTACTTCGCAATTTTAAATGTGATTAGGAATAAGATAATTGGGGCTACGGATTCCGCTCTTGAGTCCTATAACACTCCATTGTGTTGGGAGGCAATTTCACGTTGTCTCACATTACACTATGCCGACAAAAGGGACATAGGGACACTAGAATATCAACTTACTACACTTGTCCAGGGAAATTTGTCAGTCCAAGAATTTTATCAAGAAGTGTATTCGCATTTATCATTGATAATAAGCAACATAAACTGTATGACTATAGGAAGGGAAGCTATGGAAGTACTAATACAAACAAACCGCGACAAAGCACTAGATACCTTCATAAGAGGATTAAGAGGCGACCTCGCCAAACTTCTGTGCATAAGGGAACCAAATAGTCTACCACAAGCATTACACCTTTGCCTAAAACTTCAAAATCAAAACTTTCGAACTGACCATGCCTTAAATAAAGGACATAGGAATTCACAAACCACTTATAAGAATCAAAATTATAGAACCCCGACAATCGGAAGAAATTTTACACCACGAACATTCCCTGTAACTCAACAAGATTATCAACCTCAATATCAAACCTATTACCCAAATCATTTACCCAATAGACCTTTAACACAACAACAATACGCCCACTACAAAACTTTTCAAAATTTCCAAAAACCACTCCAAAATACCTTCCCAACACCTCCTCCAAGACCAATCGCTCCCAAACCATTACCTAGACCAGTACCTATGGAAATTGATGAATACATTCAAACTAGACGCGTTATTTTGAAGCGAAGACGAAGCAGGGCGAAATTTTAAAAATATTAATTGACACTGGATCAAACAAAAATTACATACAACCATCATTAATTAAGTTAGCCATCCCAAACGACAAACCATTTTACGCGAACTCTGCTGGAGGAAAACTCAAGATTTCGCATCATACTTTCGTAAACCTTTTCGGACTTAGATCTATAAATCTTAAATTTTTTGCCCTTCCTAATCTTAAATCTTTTCATGCAATATTGGGCAATGATAGCCTCAAACAACTCTCAGCTGTCATCTATACAGACAAGAACTTAATGGTCATCAGAAATAACATTAAAATTAGATTAAAGCAATATACTTCAGAAAACGTAAATAACTTCTCCCAAACCCCAGAAAACATACAATTACGAACGGAACATATGACAGAGAGACAGAATATTGGGATAAAGGAACTAGTTGCAGAATTCCCAAATCTTTTTGCCGAACCTAACGAACGACATACTTACACCACGATAGTTAAGGGCGAAATTAGAACAACTACCGATAACCCTGTCTATTCAAGATGTTACCCATACCCAGCACATCTAAAAGATGTGGTCGAACAGCAAATACAGGAATTACTGGAACAAGGAATCATTAGGCCTTCGAAGTCTCCATACAACTCACCAGTTTGGGTTGTACCAAAAAAGATGGATGGCTCAGGACTAAGAAAATATAGAGTCGTTATTGATTATAGAAAGCTCAACAAGATAACAATCCCAGACCGCTATCCTATCCCCGAAATTAATGAAGTGTTGTCCCAGTTGCACATTGGTCAATTCCGGCCAAAAACGATTTTTATTTAATTTTAATGAAATTTTAAAGGATAATTAAAGCCAACACTTAAAAAAATACAATTTGATTCTTATTTTCATTATTGGATAAACATGTTATTGTTTATACTTGTGCAAAGTAAAAAATATTCTGCCTATTATTTTAAGGTTTTTAAATTTGATTATTTTGCTTTCAAATAAAAGTAGGCTATGATTTTTTCTTCATAGTTTTTTTTTGGAAATTTGCACGTGTTATTAAAAAGTGTTAGTCTTTAAACATTCTATGTGGTTAATGCAATTTTGTGCGCGTTATTTTTGTTGATAAGTGAAGTGATTGCGAATAAGTTAAAAAATAAATAAAAGGTATACAAAATCAATTTTTGAAAGACAAGAACTAATTAGAAGGGGTTAGTAGAGGTTAAGTGTAAATAACATTTGCTAGTGTATAGTATCAAGAGTAAGTATTATAAATTTTAGCCGCCATTGCGTGCCTTCCTATTAACCAGAGCTTTTTTAGTGACTCCAGCTATTACAAATGGTGAACTTTTTGAAATATTTCAACTTCACCAAAATAAAAAATGGGATGAAATTTTGTTAATAATGCTGAAACACATAGAGGAGCGATCAAAAAAAATGTTTAAAAAAGACGAAATAAAAAGTAAAATTAAAGGTTTAATTAGTACCGGTCAAAAAAATGGGGTTTGTGCAAAAGAACTAGGAATATATTTGAAAATCGGGAATCAATGTGGTTAAAATTAAATTTTAATTACTTGGAATGTGAAGATTGTGTAAGTTTGTAATAAAAATATATACATAAAAATAAAAATATTTAATACTTTTTTTATAATAAAGGATGCCGGAACTAGTAAACAGTTAAATAGAGGAAGGCCAGTTATTTCCTTTGAAGAATGTTCAGAGAGAAGCAAACGACGAAAAATTGCTGAAATTTGTACCACATATGACTCATCATTACTTCATAAGGCGTCTGAAAAACTTAGCAAAACAAAATGTGGTGCTTTAGATAAAGATGCTATTTTATTAAACGGAACTTTAGCGATGTTTATGGATCTAGAGCTATCAAAGTCAAAGTACGAAAATTTAAGAAATTATAATGAGATGTTGTTAGGAGCAAAGTATTATCCTTCATATCCTCAAGTGCTGGAACGTAAGAAGGATTGCTATCCCGAAGGTATTATCATAGATGAAAAGGGGGCATCCATAACACTACAGAAACTTTTAAACCACACTTCAAAGAGAATACTATTGACTATTAATTCGGATTTAAAAAATTTTAATGAAACAAATTTTGAGCTTATTGGAAAGTGGGGAATGGATGGATCAACAGGACAACAAATTTTTAATCAGAAGTGGGAAACTGAGGAAGATTTTGGAAATGTTGATGAAAAGTCGATTTTTATGATTGCATATGTTCCCCTTCGGTTAATTTCGACAAAGTCAAAACAAATTGTCTGGAAAAATGAAAGGCCAGCATCTGTTCGTTTCTGTCGACCAATTCAATTTGAATTTGTTAAAGAAAATAAAAAAACCGTCGAAAAGGAGTACAAAAATATTTGTGAACAAATTAAACATTTAGTGCCATCAGAAATTGAATTCCTTGACAACCGTAAATTTGTAGTCAACTATACTCTCCTTTGTACAATGGTTGATGGCAAAGTCGTTAACATTCTTACAAACCAGATGTCAACCAGATCCTGCAATATATGCAATGCAAACCCTAACAATATGAATAAACTAACATATGTTAAATCACTAAAACCCATTGAAACCAATTACAAATTCGGCTTAAGCACTCTGCATTGCTGGATAAGATTTATGGAGTGTCTTCTCCATATAGCGTATAATATGGATTTTAAGAAATCGTTTGCTTCCAAAGATAACAAGACCAAAAAACAAAACAGAAAGAAACAAATTCAGAATGAAATGAGATCAAGACTCGGAATATGTGTTGACGTCGTAAGACCAGATTCAGCAAATTCAAATAATGGTAATATTGCTCGGAAATTCTTCCAAAATTATAATATAGTTGCTGAAATATTAAACATTGACCCGCGTTTAATTAAAAACTTTGCAATTATTCTCCAAGTTTTAGCTTCAGGCTATGAAATCATCATTAATAAATTTAAAATATTTTGTTATAAAACAGCAGAACTATTTGTGTGCCTTTATGGATGGTACAACATGCCGCCGCACTGTGGTCAATATTTTGAGATAGCGACCAAAACTCCTTTTGGTTTTTGTTCTCCGATTTTAAAGTTATTATACTCATATGAAAGTAGACAGTAGTAAACCTCGGGAGCCAAAAAATTAGAACTCTATTTCAACTATTTCACTGAGAACAGGGTGGTCCAAAATGGGCTTTTTCAGAATTTAGTAAATTTATGATATTTTTAGTTAATTTTTAAAGTTTAAATGATCATAACTTTTTTGTTTTTCAAGATTTTTGGACGAAATAAATTTTATGTTGTAACTTAACTTATTCCTATTACTGGTAAAAAAAAATTGAAGCTCTACTGTTTTCAGAACAATTTAAATATTTTTTTTAAAAAAGGTCAAATTTCTCGAAAATTTCCTACTTCATAGAGCACAACTCCTGTGAGTCAAGCTGAGTCAAAACACAAATTTACTATTTTGTAGTCCTAACTCTCCCCTACATTCCTATATATACATGTCCATGCATCGGGACTGCACTTTTTGAGCTACAGCAATTTTTCTGACCCAAGGTAAGATATTCGGTACAAATGCACGTCATATTATTTGTATGTGAAAGTGGATATTATGCATATATTTTGATGCAATTTTGTACAAGAGTTCTTATTGACCAAAAAAATAATTCTGTTGAAATTAGGAGAAGTTGGCCCATATTTGGACCTAGTCCACATAGAAGGGTGTATCAAAATTTTGACCAAAATTACAATAGAACTCTCAAATTATGTGGTATCTGGCAATTCATTTGGAAAAGGTAAAAAATGCTTTTATTGCCATCTAATATTACACAACTTAAATACCTGAAAATTGCAAATTAATTTAAAACCAATGGAAATAACTGGTAAAACCAAGTACCTGTTATATCATGTTTCAAAGAGGTAAAAAGATCATGTTGAAACTTCGAGCAATAGTATATTAATCCATACATTCATTTTTTTTCCTCGTTATTGTTTAAACAATGGCTAAATTCAGTTATAGTGTTCTATCTGATATATATTTTGAACGGAAAGATGAAAACGACATTCTTCAAAATATGCGACAAACAAGAAATTAAAATTCATAACTTAAAAATAAAAAACTTTTTAAATACTTTAAGAAAACGGTACAATCAATGTTCCAGAAACAAGAAATTGTTTTACTCACGCAACCAAGAATGGCTAAGAAATAAACTTATTTTTAAAAAGCCATCAGTAACTACCACGGAAACTGGAAAAGGTGGTCGACCAGCAAAGCCAATTGATAATTGTAGTGAAAGATCACGAAGACGCAAGCTTAAACATATCAATGAAGAAGTTTCTTGTAGCATCATAAAGGATTCATTTCTGCATCAAATTCAACCATCGAAAACTAAAATGAGTAAAATTGCTATCATTGAAAAAATAGTGGAAGCAAGCCCCAGACGCACAAAAAGGATTTTAGAAAGTATGCCGACACCAACTGAAGAAAATAAATTTACTCCAGAAGAATCATTTGCACTATTTTTGGATTTGAAAATGACTAAAAACCAATATACAGAATTGCGGAAGCGAACCAATGAAAAAAATTGTGGAATTTTTCCATCATATCGAGATATAGTTTCTGCCAAAAAAGATTGCTTACCTTCACCAACTGCTATTAGTGTAACTTCAAGTTCAGCAGAAATAAAATTGCAGGATCTTCTTGAACACACTGCAGAACGATTACTAAAGACATTTGATGCTGATTATTTAAAGAAGTTTAAAAATTGCAGCATGACTTTAATTTCTAAATGGGGATGTGATGGGTCCTCTGGCCAGAAACAATACAAACAATGTAATGCGGAAAATTCATCAGATGCCAATTTATTCATGATTTCTTTCGTTCCATTACGTTTAACAAAAACTTATATTGCTTCAGAGCCGTCAACTAGTAGAGCTGCAGAGATAGATGTATGGAAGAATGAAATTCCCTCGTCAACAAAATTTTGTAGACCAATAAAGTTTGCTTACAAAAAAGAAACTAAAGATGTCATAACTGAAGAAGTTGGCAAAATAAGAGATGAAATTAAAGAACTTCAACAAGTGATATTTCAATTTAATGACCAATGCATCGAAGTTAACTTTAAAATGTCACTTACAATGATCGATGGAAAAGTTGCACAAGCTTTAACCGAAACAAAGTCTTCGTCAAGCTGCACCATATGCCAAAAAACATCAAGTCAATTGAGCCAACCACCAACACAAGACGATAGTTTTAATGAAGCATATGAATTTGGAATGTCACCTCTTCATGCTAGAATTCGTTTTATGGAGCATATTCTTAAATTGGGATACGATTTGGAATTTGGCCCGTTAGGCGAAACAGTGAGAAACAACAAAGAAAATTTGGAAAAAAGAAAGCAAAAAAAAAAAAGATATTCAAGAAAAATACCGTGAGATAGGCCTTATAATTGACCAGCCAAAGCAAGGAGAAGGAAATTCTAATGATGGAAACACAGCAAGGAGATTTTTTTCCGATCCAGAAACTGCAGCTTCTATAACTGGAGTAGATTATGATTTAATACGACGATTCCAAATCATATTAGAAGTTATAGCATGTAGCAAAAAGATAGATGCAAAAAAATTTGGTCAGTATGCTAATGAGACAGCAACACTTTATAACCAAAAATATTCTTGGAGACGTATGCCAACCACAGTTCACAAAATTTTGTTCCATGGGGAACAAATAATTCAGCACAATATGCTTCCAATTGGAGATCTCTCAGAAGAAGCGCAAGAAAAAAGGAACAAAGACTACAGATTCTTTCGCGAGCACAATACAAGAAAAATTTCCAGATATTGTACTAATGAAGATCTAATTAATATTTTGTTGTGCACATCAGACCCATATATGTCCAGTATTCGACAAAAATGGAAATCAACCTCATTGGAGTTAGATAAAGAAGCTAAACAACTACTGCAAAATGAAAATCAAAGCTATTTGGAAGAAATTTTTACTAATATTGTTTAATTAATACTAGTTTAAAGATTATAATTTGTTTCTAATTTTAGTATAAATTTTTATTAATACACAATTATTAAAAAAAAAAAAATATTATAAAACTTTTTCCATTTCCTGATGATGCTACCCAATGGTGTAGCGAAATATCGAATATAAAAATAAAAGTAAATTGAAATATTTTTATAAAAAGACCTAGAGCATAAAAACTTAATTATAAAATTTTTATTAATACATTTAAATAAAATATATGTGCACTTTAAATCAATAGTAAAAGTTTACTTAAAATTTTATCGATGTTGTGTTCTGTATATAATATATCCAAATGGTATTGATATTGTTGGGAATTTCAGTATTATTTTTCAGTTTAATCCACACAAGAGTTAGCTTTCTTCCAAAAAAAAACAACCTTTGGCCCCTGTGAATATTGAGACTAAATAAATGTCAGGGGCCAAATGTTGGCATTTTCTGACACAAATTAAGTTTAAGAATAATAAATAAGTATTGGTTGCAAAATACGATTGAAGAAAATAAGAAATTATAAAAAAAATACCTATTTAAAATGTCAAAATATTCAACTTTTACATGGAAACTCAACAAAAAATTAAAATGCATTTTTAACTCCACATTACTTACGTTCCTATCAGTCGATTTTTACGTTTGAACACGCAAATTGAAGCTTAAAGTCCCTCCTATTAAACAAAAAAAATCGCGTAAAAAAATACCAATCCGGTCAAAAGTTATAGAGTTTTGACCGCTATCTCGCGAAATTGACCACTGTGCGCCGACTGTACATAAAGTCCTCATTCATGGTGCTGAAATAATTCAATATATTGGAATACCAATAGGCACATTATCAGAGGAGGCTCAGGAAGCATCCAACAAAATTTTTAAATCGGCCAGGAAGAATCACAGCAGAGGATTTTCTAGAACCCTGAACAATGAAGACGTCATTCATTACCTTTTAATATCCTCTGATCCATTGATTAGTACAATAAGAATAAAAAGTGATAAGAAAGAACAAGACATGACGGATGAAGCCTTAGAACTTATTTATTAATTTAATTATAAAACATTAAATTTGTGTATGTATAAAAAAATAAAATTTTGAATAAACCAATCAAATGTGTTTAATTTTCCATTAGGTATGTTTTAAAATTAAGTAAGTTTGAAGAAAATGTATATATTAATTTAAGAATTAAAAACGCTTACAGTCAAAAATAAGAGGTTTGTGACGGAAAAAGATATCTCAAAAACAACTAATAGAATCTTTACAAAACGTTCATCGATATGACCCTTAATTAATTAAATAAATTACTTAAATAAATATAGAAGTTATGTATTTATGGCCGGATTTGACCACTGTGAGTTGGGAGAAAAAAAATTTTTTACAGTACTGGATCTTAAAAGCGGATTTCATCAGATCCCGTTGAGAGAAAAGGACATCGAGAAAACTGCATTCTCGATTAACAATGAAAAGTATGAGTTTACTCGACTGCCATTTGGATTGAGAAACGCACCCTCAATATTTCAGAGATGTTTAGATGATATCCTAAGGGAACACATAGGGAAAATATGTCATGTTTACATCGATGACATTATTGTATTCGGAAAGGACGAGCGTGAGCACTTTGAGAATGTCAGGAAAATTTTTAGCACACTGGAAGCAGCTAACATGAAGGTACAACTCGCCAAATGCGAATTTTTGAAGCCAGAGGTTGAATTTTTAGGTTTTGTTATATCGGCATCTGGAATAAAAACTAATCCAAAAAAGGTAGAAGCAATCAGCAAATTTCAGGTTCCTAAGACCTTGAAGGACTTAAGATCGTTTCTGGGTATGTCAGGATTTTACCGTAGGTTGATAAAGGACTATGCTAAATTAGCAAAACCCCTAACGGCTCTTCTGAGAGGGGAGGAGGGACGCATGTCCAAATCCATGTCTAGTAGGGTAAAAATAGTAATCAATGACGATGCATTAGAAGCGTTTAACAAGTTAAGGACCACACTGATTTCGCAGGATGTAATGTTGGCATATCCGAATTTCCACAGGGAATTCCAGCTCACCACAGATGCATCAAACTACGCAATTGGTGCTGTGTTAGAACAAGAGGGGAGACCAATTACGTTTATCTCCCGAACTCTAAATAAGGCTGAGGAGCACTATGCCACAAACGAAAAGGAAATGTTGGCAATAGTGTGGGCTCTGAAAACTTTAAGAAATTATCTTTATGGTGCTGCGCGAATAAAGATATTTACAGACCATCAACCTCTCACACACGCCTTGACGAGTACAAACACTAATAGCAAACTAAGGCGTTGGAAAGCCACGTTGGAAGAGTATAACTATGAGTTGTACTATAAACCTGGAAGAGCCAATGCAGTAGCTGATGCGTTGTCTAGACCCCCGCAGGAGATACACAATATAAACTCAACAGCAGCAACACAGCATAGTAACCAAAGTTCACCCATTAATTGCATCAAACATACGGAAACACGAATAAATGCGTTTAAAAATCAAATAATTATTGAACCACACAGTACGTCATCTTACGAATTTAAAATTATTTTCCCAACGTACCATAGACACATAATACTAGAACCAGAATTCTCTAGGGAAAAGTTAGAATTAATATTCGAAAAGTATCTTAACCCATCAGTGACAAATTGTATAAAAACTACAGATGTTATCCTTGGTAGGGCACAGGAAATATTCTCCGAACGTTTCGAAAAATACAGAGTTCTCTATACAAGAAAAATGGTTACTGACATTTGCAGCGAATCAGAACAAGAGGTGGAAATAATTAACGAGCACAATAGAGCCCATAGAAGTGCTGAAGAGAATAAGAAACAGCTTTTAGAAAGATACTATTTTCCTCAAATGATGGCAAAGGTCAAGAGAATAGTAAAGTCATGTAAAATTTGTAAAGAAAACAAATACGACCGACATCCCAATAAGATATCTATTCAAGAGACCCCAATACCACAGTTCCCCGGACAGATGGTTCATATGGATATTTACATTACTGAAGAAATATCTGTTTTAACGGCCATAGATAAAGTGACTAAATACGCCTAAGCAAAAATTCTAAAGTCAAGAGCGGCAGAGGATATCAAACAACCTTTGCGTGAAATACTTCTGAATTTTGGCATGCCTGAGACGGTTGTAATGGATAACGAAAGGTCCTTCAATTCGAAATCCATAACATTTATGATGGAAAACCAGTTTAACGTGAAAATTTTTCGCATACCTCCATACGCTAGCACCGTTAACGGACAGATTGAGAGATTTCACTCTACGTTATCAGAGATAATGAGGTGTCTTAAATCAGAGGGAATTCATGAAAATCTTCCCGAGCTGCTGGACAAAGCTATCTTCGAATATAATAGCACAATTCATTCGACAACCGGAAAGAAACCATTTGAGGCCTTCTTCGGGAGAAAATCTTACAGTAAGCCGACAGATCGCGAAAGGGAAATGACACACATGATTGAAGACCTTAGGAGAAAGCAATTGTCAGATTTGAATTATCATAATAGGAATAGGAAGGACCCAAAGAATTATAGCGTAGGAGAAAAAATATTCGTAAAACAAAACAAAAGATTAGGGACAAAACTGTCGAAAAATTACAAACAGGAGATTGTAAAGCAGAATAGAGATACTGTAGTCTTTACTGAATCAGGGAGAATGGTTCACAAAGCCAACATTAAAAGTTAAGTTTTTTTCTCTCTCTCTCTCTCTTCTTTCTATAGCTTGGTGTTATTGGATGCCGATTTAGGAGAAGTCAAGATTTTGGATTACACCAATTCACAAATAGTTGTAATTAATGTCGGCTTTGCTAAAATACAGTCAGGTACGGTGAAGATAATTCACGTGGTCGACATCGAAAATTACGAAACAGTAACTGACAATATCCACTCAACTATAAGGTCAAATGTTGGTACAACCCATCCTCTCTACCCCTTTCTCATCCTTGAAATAAAACAAATTAAAAGTCATCTGGAATACCTTAAGCCCAGAAACAAACGATCTTTGAACTTCATCGGTTCCGTATGGAAATGGGTGGCCGGCAATCCAGATCATGATGACTTCGAAATCATAGAACAGAAAATAAATAATGCCCTGGAAAACAATAATAGACAGGTAATAATCAATAGAATGTCTTTAGAAAAAATTAATGAAAGAACACAGAAGACCAACGAAATCTTAAAATCTGATAGATCAATAGATTCTCTGGTTGGTAGATTAAAATATAAATTAGAAATAATCAAAGAGGAAGTAATTAATTTACAATACGCCATACATTGGGCGAAATTAGGAGTTTTGAATTCATTCATTTTATCCAGCGATGAGATAAATATATATTTGAGGAATCTTTTGAGTTTAGCAAAATAAAAATAGCCACAAACTATAGTTCCCTTCTTTACATTGTGAGCATTCCCACAACCAGAAAGGAAACTTGTAATAATCTCATAGTCGCCCCTGTAAGGTCAAATCATATTAGTGTTAAGATTGAATTTGAGGATATTTTTAAATGTAACGGGAAAACGTATGGTATTAGAAAGAAATGTGAGAATCATAACAAATTGATGCTATGCAAAAATGAAGAAATCGAAGATATTAGCAACTCCAAATGCTTACCTAACTTAATACAAAGTAAACTTTCGAATTGCACAATGATAAATAATAAGCATCTACCAAGTAGAGTACAAGAAATAGTACCTGGTGCTCTTTTACTGAATCAATTTAATGGGTCAATTCTTATTAGCGATGAAACCTATAATTTAAACGGCATTTTTCTCATAAGAACTTTTAGTCTAAGAGAAGTCACTTTTTCCGACCCTCTGCTCGCAATAATACAACCGAAGATGGACAACCTTCATATCCAGGAAGCCCTATCTTTGGAATTAGTTAAAGAAATGCACGTTAACAATACCAAAGCAATAACCCTTTTAAATCTTCAAAGCAAGTGGTCCGATGTAATAGGATATTCGATAATGATCATTGTCATGATCGCTATAATAATTGTCATTTCAAGCTTAAAAAATAAACATGAACCCAAGGGAAATTACCCTCCTCAAAATAGTAATCAAAGTATCGTGTTGCCACTTCAAAATTTCCATCAAAATAATAGCGAACTAAAAGGCTATTCAGTTTCAAGAATTAATCAAATTCCTTACTTCTGATTTATCGATCGAGACAATCGTTTTAGAGGGGGAGGAGTTAACATCAAAAATATTTATCCATATTTTCTTATGTTTATCCTACCATTTTCAATTTTTCTTAAGTGTTTTGCACTTGTGGATTCGAAGAACCATTGAACTGTCATAAATTTATTATTAATATTTTGTAAACTAAATGTCGCAATACATAGAATAAGACCACACAAGAAATAGTAAAATTGATGATTACAATTATTTTCTTTTTAATAACATAAGCATTGTTTATATTTTCTTTAAGTGTCGCAACATGTGAATTTAGGCCACACAAGTGAAAGCAATATTATATTGCATTGTAATTATTTTTTCTTACTTTCTTTCTTGTAATATCCGTTCTAATATCTATTTTTAGTTGTAAGCATTTTTTGTAAAATTTTAGTTTATAAGACCATTACTTGAAAATAAAAATTCAGTTCTAAAGTAGCACTCAAAAAACAAAGTTGTTTTAATATAACTTATACAACACTTCGATAGCCAAAGGAACAAGCCAACATTGTTGCTTTTGAATAGTTAGTCTTGTCTGCGGCTTACTACGAAACAGAAGTATATTTAACTCGTCCAGAAATAAAAATAAAACTATCTTGCGATATCTACGGATCCTGCAGGACTAACAAAAAATTGATATTAGAACAATTAACTAACCTTTTTATATTTATGCATTATTAAGTTAACTGAGCTTAATGGTACAGTTAACTTAATAATGCAGCAAATTAGGGCCACGGAAACTCGGCTACAGCAACTCGAACATCCCAATAATTCGGAGCCTAGGGTACAGGTGGACGAACCAATTCGTGGTCCATCCACTGAGGAAGATAGGAAAATAGGTAGGCTACCGGATTCAGCCAAAGAATTGTAAGTTTTTGAATGGGACCCATCCCCATGTTTCCTGGGTCCATATCGTAGAAAAAATCCTTCGGTATTACCACATTGTTAGAAGTAGGCCCATAGAGTAGAATAAAACTTGATGACCTGCGGATGTCCGCATAGCCACAGGAGTAACGACCCGACCAATCGTGAAATTATGCTATCTGCAGTTTTTTAATGATGTTAATTCGCACTAACAAATTATAAGTGTATTTTTGTACAACTGTCACTAATTTCAAGCCGTACATTTTAGAATAAATGTAAATGTTTCTGAATTTGAATCGATTAGGGCTTTCAATCAACATAAGCATAAGTTTAGTTTCTCCACAACTGGATAGCCCAACAACTAATGCTCTTATAGAATTTGGTAAAAGGCAGCTATTTACATTATTTTTTTTTTCATTAAAAACCAAATTTCTCACTAAAATGTTTGAATTTTGTTTTATCAAACGCATCTTTGCAAATGAGGTGTAAAATTACATAAACATCTTTATCTTATATTAACAAGTTTTCACCAACTTACATATTTTCTGAAACAAATTGTAATAAATGAAGGTGTATACAAAGAAAAATGTTATTGTTAAACAGTTTGTTAGTGGAAAAGGGCAAATTGTTATAAATTAAGGTGTATACAAAGAAAAATGTTATTGGTAAACAGTTTGTTGTTGTGGAGAAGGACAAATTGTTATAAAAGTTAACACCCACAACCTTCTCATGCAACCCTCGTTATCACAAGTTTCTCACACATTTGGTTACGTTGCATTTAATTGAATGCAGACAAATTACTAAGTAAAAGGAGTCAGTTTACATAATGGGAACATCAGTTTTGGATGCAGAGACAACGCGACTTATTTGCAGCGCTGTCGATTAATTAGACTTAATGTTAAGTTAGATTTTATTTGATAATTTAGTCTTAAGAAGACATTAGAACATAACTGTTTGATAAGGAAACAAATTTCTAACTGCCGCCGTTGGCAAACTTGTTGGCGCGGCAAATAAATTTTTTTAAACTAAGTCCTTCCGACTTCGTTAACTGGAGCCCGAGCAGGGGCCCGCTTTAAAAATGCGGTGTCCTTTTAATAAACCTTAATTGGTCGTGTTCCGCGGGAGAAAGTGTTTACAGTGTAAAAAAATTGTAGTAGGGACAAAAAAGGGTGGAGCAAATAAATAAAAAAAATGTGAAGTAAACAAAGTTACTAGCACAGCGATTCCTACCTTCGGGGAATCCACCTGACTATTTATAACAAATTAAAATAGCTCAGCGATTTTTTTTTTGCAAGCAGTTGGTCACGACCCAGAAAAAGGGTTGTGACCAATAAAGAATAAGCTTCAACACAAAAAAAGAAAGATCACAAGTGTAAATTGGTGGATGCTTGCAACAGGGTTCGATTCCCTCCCAAAAATCCTTAACATAACAAGTCACGAAAACGTGTATAAAAAATAAAAATAAATTAAGTGAAAATTATTATAAATTTACTCCTCTCCACATAAAAAATTGTTTTGCGCTGTTATCATGACCCTGTCGGAACACAGGTATCGATCTTGAACTTCACGGATTGTCCAGTGTGATATGTCATGCACGGTACTCCCTACTTGCGATCCCTAAGAATTGGGTGTTATTTTTTATTCATTTTCAATAAAAATGTTTTCAAAACTTAAAAATAAAAATTTAAAGCATATTAACAAAAAAATTGTTTGTTCCTGGTCAAATAAATTTAAATTGGTTTCTAATTTCAGGATTACATCGTCGTTGTTGGAAGTTGAATAATCAAAATCTCGTGGAATATGAAAATTATTATATTGTAAGTCAAAAAAATATTTTAATTAATTGTTAATTATGTAAATTCAATTTAAATTCAAATAAAAACCAAGAAAAAACTAAGAAGCAACTGTAAAAATTATAATAATTAAATAAAATTTTTATTTTTTCATTTAAAATTAAATCTTTAAAATAAAAATTAAGAAAAAATAAAAATAAAAATAACTAAAAAATTAAAATAATATTTTTATAATATCATTAGAAATAAGTTGATTTTGAAAAGTATCCAAATATAAAAAAACATAATTACAAAAATTGTAATACACTGCAATTTCTTTTTAAAGTTAGCCTTTAATTTTTTTTTGCGAAAATGGACTCTTTAACCCAAAGAATAACTGAACAATAATATAACTGCAGCAAATTAGGGGGCGGTTACCGGCTACGGTAACTTGTACGACCTAATAGTGCTGAGCCTAGGACACAGGTGGACGAACCATTACGTGGTCCATCTCCTAAGGAAGACCTTCGAGAAATAAGTAGGCTACCAGATTCAGGTAAAAAACTGCAGGTTTTTGAGGGTGACCCATCGCATTATGTCACCTGGGTCCATAGTGTAGAGGGAGTCCTTCAGGATTACGCTATAGTCAGAAGTTGACCCATATATCATGCGATTTTTAAAAGTATTCGTGGTAAGGTAAGGGGGGCTGCAGATTCTTATCTCGTTTCTTAAAATATCTTCGATGATGATTGGCCTGCCATTAAAAGATGTCTTTTATTACATTATGTTTATAAAAGAGATATGCGGACTCTGGAACATCAGCTTGGTCAGCTGATACAGGGAGGAATGAAACTCGATGCCTTTTACGCAAGAGAAAATCATCAGTTTTCGCTAATAATAAATAAAATTAAAACGGAGGAATACTCACAAGAAACTCTGAATGCCTACCGGTGTAGGGCTCTTGACGTTTTTATCAGGGGATTGAATGGTGAACTGTCTAGGATGCTAATAGTGCAGAAGCCAAAGACCCTATCCGAGGCATTTTTGAACTACCGCGGTCGATCCATTCACAACTCAAACGTACGGAATGAGGTTACTACTCCAATAAACCAGTTGTCAAAAAGGGAACTCCCATTCCGAAGGAGATTTCAAGATTTCAAAACAGACGTAGCTGCCGGTAGATTTGTACCATGACCTCAAAGTCAAGGTAGTCTAAACATACACCCCTCAAGCAGACCCTTCAGCCAAGGACCCATCGAAAAAATGGAAGTCGACCCAACTGTTCAAAGTAGGAGAATTAGTATGAACCAGCCTCAGCAGAAGAATCCATTTAAGAGGAATGTCTACTCTGAAAACTATCCCCGAAAACAAACTCGCCTGTTTAATATCCAACCACGCGGAGGAAGATGTTTTAGGTAATGCTGTAGAGGATGAGGTAAATTTTATGGAGGAAGCACATCAAGCGTACCTTACATAAAATATGTA
The DNA here is from genome assembly GCA_949628195.1 of Phasia obesa. Classification (NCBI taxonomy): domain Eukaryota; kingdom Metazoa; phylum Arthropoda; class Insecta; order Diptera; family Tachinidae; genus Phasia; species Phasia obesa. The sequence goes on from CATIVE010000012.1 coordinate 38,944, forward strand.
GACCACAAAGGCTCCGGTATCAACCGGAGCTAGCAAAAACTTTATTTGCGAATCCCTTTCTAGTAATTCTACACAACTTATAAAACCTTTTTCAGTTCAGTCCGCCGGAGGAAAAATCCCTATCACCAAAATGATCAGGGGTAGATTCTTTAGGCATTTCAATAATAACACCCCCGTCACATTTTATGTCCTACCTGGATTGCGTTCTTTTGATGGAATTTTAGATGCCAATACCCTACAGGAATTAAAGGCGGTGATAGAGAAACCTGCTACTTTTAGACCCAGATAAAGGCATCCCTATATTCGAGAAATTCTCGAAGCAAGGTAAACATTACATTGGATGATTTGCCAAATTGGACTAAGGGAAAGTTATCTCAAAGGTATGAGCCTCTTTTTGGACCACTAAACCAAGGAGAAACTGGAACAACAGTAAGAGCTGAGATAATAACCACAACCCATCTATACGAAAAGCTACCACTATCCCACTGGCATGAGAAAAGAAGTTGATAGGCAAATACAGGAATTATTGGACGAGGGCATTATTCGTCTTTCAAGGAGTCCCTATAACTCACCTGTCTGAGCACGGCACGCCCTCAGTATATGTTAATGGTTCAATGCTTCTATATATCCTGGCTATTTCTAAGCTGAGAAAGGGGGGTTTAACCTTCTGCACACAAGGGCAGCAATCTCTGATGGTAAGCGAGTCGATCATGGGTATAAAAGAATGCTTGTAAATCAGGAGGAAACTTATGGCATAACGGGAAATTGCCTAACAATCAACAACTGTACTATTTGGAGCAAGTAGAGGACGATGATTGTGTACCAAGATTGTGAAAAGGAGGTGATGTCAAATGCTAATTTCGTGCAGGTAATTGGACTTGTGTCGAACTCATTAAAGAAGGTACACTTTTTGTAACTAATTACGAGGGTGAACTTAAATTTCGCAACACTACGAAGCACCTGAAATTCAAATCTACAACGAGACCATCGAACTAAATGGTAGTCTTAAGAAGACGTTAGAACATAAAGATCATTAATTCAAATAACAGCGAAATAGATCAAACAAAACACTGAGACATCTGTTTACAAACAACAAAACAAAATACGACATATTAAAATCTGACAACGTTGTATACGAAATAAAATGCGATGGTAACGAGAGGGAAAGGTGTAATTTAGTATATATGGGTACAATAAAGAGAAAGTTGGAAACAAGATTAAAAGAACATAAGGCAGACATTAAAAAAGGAAAAGCATGCAAAAGAGCATAATCACACAGTGAACTTTGAAAACGTTAAAATATTTGAGAGAGAACACAAAGAGAATAAACGTTACACTCTCGAAAGCCTAAGGATCCAACAAAAAATAAACAGCACCATGAACACAAAAGAGGACAAAGATAAAACTAAACTACAATACTCCTGTTATGAAGGTATAATGTCCAATAAACTTTTTAATATAACATTCCATTTCCAAATTATATCGATATCAAATTACCGTGTGACTCTAAATTATTTCAATATCATGTGACTTTAAATTATTGCAATACCGTGTGACTTTAAATATATTTTGGCATTCTTTAATTATTGCATTTGCATCTCGTATTACCATTACTTTCATGACACCACATTAATATGTAAGAAATTATTATTAATAAATAATATAAAAAGAAGTTTAATAAAAGATATGTGTGGAGTTGTTAAAACGTTGTCGCGACACATAGAACACAAAAGATTATTGTGTTTTGTTTCCTCTATGTATATTTCGAACATATTACATGGCGACCGTGACAAGTGAAAAAAGTGTTAATTAAGACGTGAACTAAGTGGGTTGTTATTGTGTAAAACTGCAAGTGATTAAAAGTGTATTAAGAAAAAAAGGGAAAAAAATAATATATAAAAATTAAAAAAAAAATTTTTTATTAAAACTCTAAAAAAAAGAACAAAATAATTTGCCTTTTTGTTAAAGATGAATGAAAAATTTAAAAAGAATGACGAAGTGATTCAAGAAGTATGCATATAAAGTTTCTGTTAAAAATGATAAATTAAAAACAAAACCTTTTAAAAAATATATACTTAAATTAAGCTAAAATGACTTGGTGGAAAAAAATACTGTCAACCATCCCATTACTAGTAGCAGGCTACGAGGTAGGGAAAAATCAGGAAGAAAACGACAATAAACAATTAGAAAAAATATTGGAAACTATAAAGGAGGACAACGTTGATAAGACAACTGAGAGCATGAGTCACATCGAAATTATGGCTCTGTTGTTAGCAGTAGCAATGGTAATTATCTACCTGGTTAAATTAGTATGCAAAACAATCAAAGATATGCAAAGGGGACAACACCGACAGCCCCAAGTATAAGTGAACCACAGCAAATGTGTTATAAATAAATAAAAAAAAAAAACCTTTAACAGTGCAGTAATAAATAAAATAAAATAAATTAAAATATCTTTTATAAATCAAATAATTAATAATTCTATTTCATAAATTAATATATTACAAATAAAGTGAACTTATACAGACAGTGAATTGTATAAATATTGCATAAACAGCAGAAAATAAAAATAATAATATAAAAAAAAACAAGAACAAAAGAAAAACTCTGCAAAAATATAAAACCAGCTTTAGAGCTTTAAAACGTGTTTAATTTACAAAAAGAAAAAAAAAGAAAAAATAATAAAGCTAAAAAAAATATATAACTATATAAGAAATAAATTTATTAGAAAACAGTTTCAACATTACAACAAAGTTTTAATAACAATATAAAAAAAGAGAAGGAAGAAGCATCCCCACGCCATGGGATGTATGCTCTCCACGCCGAGGAGAAGCCAACGTTGTACTCCAGGAATATCAACACCAGCAACAGCAACAAAAAAAAAAAAATAATCAACCCTAGAAAATGGATAAGTAACAAAAGAAAAATTTATTATAGTATAATTATTTAAGATAGACAATAGTGTCAAATGCAGAAATTTTTTTTTTTGAAATATATTTATTGAAAACAAAATAAACATCTAACTTGTTATAATTAACCTTTATATGACAATATTAATTATTTAACAATAAATTATTAAGAGTACGATTTGGCAAAATATTAGGAGAAAAAGGAAATATAAATATGGGAAAATTATTCCAGTCATAATTATTCCAGTCATATGTCTGACTATAACAGCTGACATTATCAAAACCTGACCCATTTCAAATGCAAAACGCAAAATGCCCTAATTGGGAACAGTTATCTCAACAATTTCAAGAAAATCAAAGCAAATTCCTGCGGTCCTTCAAATGTTTAAACAAACAGAAACTGCCTAGCAGAGCAGTAATAGAATATCATCTGCATTTAATAGAAGTCCACTTTAATACAATAGTAAATACTTTTAATAACACTGCTTATTACCTTACACCCGAACACAGACAAGAGATTTTTGAATTAATAACCAAATTGAAGACAAAGGTTCAGTCAATAGAGAAACGGTTACAAAAAGAACTAGTAATAATATTCAGGGAGAATGGATGCGTAACTATAACATTGGAGGAGATAGATTATGGGAGCATATTGGAAAACTCGAATATTTGGGAACAGTTTGAAGACATTGACCCTGACCTAGCGGACTCAAAAATGGAACCCATTAAATTCATAGAATTAGCCACTAAAATCCTACCGGAATTTGATGGTAAATTTAAGAACCTTCAAAAATTTCTTGATGCTTTGAACCTTTTAGAATCACTGAAAGGAACCCATGAAAATCTTGCAGTACAAATAATACAGACAAAAATCAGCGGGACAGCTCGCATATCAATCAACGATTTAACGTCCATTGCAGCCATTGCAGACAAATTGAAAACGGTAATAAAGGGAGACTCCACTGACATATTAGTATCCAAATTAATGACCGCACGCCAGGGAAGTAAACCAAACAGCGTATATGCCCAAGAAATAGACGAGCTCTCGAAAATGTTATCAAACGCATATATTTCAGATGGCTTACCACCACAAATAGCAAACAAGTATGCCGTACAGGCAACTGTAAAAGCCCTCGCGAAGAATCTAAATAATGATAGAACAAGAATCATCATTGAAGCAGCTACCTTTGATACAATAGACCAAATAACAGAAAAAATTATGAGCACAGATGTACACCAATCAAGTGTATCAAATGTCTTACAACTGCGTGGTAGATACCGATGGGGAAGGCAAAGATACCCAAATGGGCGCCTGAATTATAACAATCAAGGATCTCATACATACCGTGGAGATCGTCTTTACCAGCAAACTAACAGGGGAAACCCCCGAAGAGTTAATAGACAAAACAATTACCGGCCAAACTCAAATAACAACCACAGTAGAACTAGTAGGCAACATACTAATTCCAGGCAGTATGCGGACATGAGGGTTATGAATAGGGTCTCGGGAAACCCCGAGGACCCCCAGATAACACTGGGGGAAGAATAGGACATATCTTGACTTTGAATCTGAACCTCAGTGCTTTTGTTAACCTCTCCCTTACGGGAAGTATACAGGCACTAACATTCTTAATAGATACTGGCGCAGATATCTCCTTATTAAAACATGGGAGTGTTAAAGGACCAATTGATGGTAAAATAGTTAATGAATTAAAAGGCATAGGCGAGCGTAGTCAATTCACGATCGGCGTAACTCAAGGTTGGTTGTGCCTCAACAACTTCAAACTAAAACATGAATTTCACGTTGTACCTGATGATTTCTCAATCCCATGCGATGGAGTTTTGGGACTTGACTTCATTAGGGCGCACAATTGTATAATTGACTTCCATTCAAGGGATAACTTCTTGGTAATCCGTCCCATAAATAGCACCATTCAAATGGAAATCCCCATAGTAACAGGTCCGATTCAAGACACTATTGTTATACCACCAAGATCAGAGGTGGTACGGAAAATAAAATTACAACAGGGAATAGACGATATATTTATTCCACATCAAACAGTAGAAAATGAAGTCTTTATCCCAAATACTATTACAAATCTCAATAGCCCGGTGGTATGCGTAATGAATGTATCTAATTCTTCGAAAATAATATCCTTAAAAAATATAAAATATGAGCCTCTGTCTCAATATGAGACTAAAACAATAGACACAACTATAAAAAATTCTAGGTCTAATGAGATTTTAGAAAGACTGATGGTAAATTGCCCGCGAATTGCAAAGAATGACCTTTTGGCTCTGTGTGCCGAATTTACTGACGTGTTTGGGTTGGAAACTGAACCGGTATCTACAAACAATTTTTATAAACAAAAATTGCGTATAGTGGATGAAACACCGATATATATAAAAAACTATAGAATTCCGGAAACACAGAAAGAAGAGATTGAGAGGCAAGTTGATAAGTTAATTAAAGGTGATTTAGTTGAGCCCTCTGTTTCGCCTTATAACAGTCCAGTGTTATTGGTTCCAAAGAAATCTTTGGAAGGTAGCGGTGATAAGAGGTGGCGTCTGGTAATTGATTATAGACAGGTAAACAAAAAACTTTTGTGCGACAAATTTCCTCTCCCAAGAATAGACGATATACTCGATCAGCTTGGAAGAGCTAAATACTTCTCAACATTGGATCTAATGTCTGGATTTCACCAAATCGAATTGGAAGATGGTTCGAGGGATATTACCTCCTTTTCAACACCCAAAGGTTCATTTAGGTTTAAGAGATTACCTTTTGGACTCAAAATCTCACCTAACTCATTTCAACGAATGATGTCACTAGCATTTGCTGGTTTAAAACCGTCAACTGCATTTTTGTATATGGATGATATTATAGTAATCGGATGCTCAAAAGCTCATATGATTAAAAATTTAAGAGAAGTTTTTCATACTTGCAGAAAGTATAATCTTACATTGCATCCTGATAAATGCAGGTTCTTTTGTCATGAGGTCACATTTTTGGGTCATAAATGTACGTCCCAGGGAATTTTACCGGACAGTAATAAATACGATACTATTAAAAATTATCCTAGGCCTAAGGATGGTAATGAAACTAAACGTTTTGTGGCCTTTGCTAACTACTATAGAAAGTTCATTCCAAATTTCGCACATTTCAGTAAACCATTAACAAATCTAACAAAAAAAAAACGCAACATTCCATTGGTCGGATAAATGCGAAGATTCATTTAATTATTTGAAAAACACCCTAATATCTCCACCAATCCTACAGTATCCGGACTTCACAAAAACCTTCTACATTACCACAGACGCAAGTAAGTTGGCATGTGGTGCCGTGTTGAGTCAGCAACACGAGGGGACATTGTTGCCCATAGCATATGCATCAAGAACATTCACAAAAGGCGAAAGTAATAAGGCAACTATTGAACAAGAACTTCTGGCCATTCATGGGGCTATTAATTACTTTAGACCTTACGTCTATGGACGAAAATTCATAATTAAAACAGACCACAGACCTCTAACATATTTATTTTCGATGAAAAACCCATCTTCTAAGTTAATGAGAGTGCGTTTGGATCTGGAGGAATACAATTTCGATATAGAATATATTAAGGGGAGAGAAAATTACGCAGCTGACGCATTGTCAAGAATTACCTTTGAAGATATAAAAGCCTGTAATGTAATGATGGTAACAACTAGGTATAACAGTCCAGTGTTTTTGGTTACAAAGAAATCTTTGGAAGGTAGCGGTGATAAGAGGTGGCGTCTGGTAATTGATTATAGACAGGTAAACAAAAAACTTTTGTGCGACAAATTTCCTCTCCCAAGAATAGACGATATACTCGATCAGCTTGGAAGAGCTAAATACTTCTCAACATTGGATCTAATGTCTGGATTTCACCAAATCGAATTGGAAGATGGTTCGAGGGATATTACCTCCTTTTCAACACCCAAAGGTTCATTTAGGTTTAAGAGATTACCTTTTGGACTCAAAATCTCACCTAACTCATTTCAACGAATGATGTCACTAGCATTTGCTGGTTTAAAACCGTCAACTGCATTTTTGTATATGGATGATATTATAGTAATCGGATGCTCTAAAGCTCATATGATTAAAAATTTAAGAGAAGTTTTATATACTTGCAGAAAGTATAATCTTACATTGCATCCTGATAAATGCAGGTTATTTTGTCACGAGGTCACATTTTTGGGTCATAAATGTACGTCCCAGGGAATTTTACCGGACAGTAATAAATACGATACTATTAAAAATTATCCTAGGCCTAAGGATGGTAATGAAACTAAACGTTTTGTGGCCTTTGCTAACTACTATAGAAAGTTCATTCCAAATTTCGCACATTTCAGTAAACCATTAACAAATCTAACAAAAAAAAAACGCAACATTCCATTGGTCGGATAAATGCGAAGATTCATTTAATTATTTGAAAAACACCCTAATATCTCCACCAATCCTACAGTATCCGGACTTCACAAAAACCTTCTACATTACCACAGACGCAAGTAAGTTGGCATGTGGTGCCGTGTTGAGTCAGCAACACGAGGGGACATTGTTGCCCATAGCATATGCATCAAGAACATTCACAAAAGGCGAAAGTAATAAGGCAACTATTGAACAAGAACTTCTGGCCATTCATGGGGCTATTAATTACTTTAGACCTTACGTCTATGGACGAAAATTCATAATTAAAACAGACCACAGACCTCTAACATATTTATTTTCGATGAAAAACCCATCTTCTAAGTTAATGAGAGTGCGTTTGGATCTGGAGGAATACAATTTCGATATAGAATATATTAAGGGGAGAGAAAATTACGCAGCTGACGCATTGTCAAGAATTACCTTTGAAGATATAAAAGCCTGTAATGTAATGATGGTAACAACTAGGTATAACAGTCCAGTGTTTTTGGTTACAAAGAAATCTTTGGAAGGTAGCGGTGATAAGAGGTGGCGTCTGGTAATTGATTATAGACAGGTAAACAAAAAACTTTTGTGCGACAAATTTCCTCTCCCAAGAATAGACGATATACTCGATCAGCTTGGAAGAGCTAAATACTTCTCAACATTGGATCTAATGTCTGGATTTCACCAAATCGAATTGGAAGATGGTTCGAGGGATATTACCTCCTTTTCAACACCCAAAGGTTCATTTAGGTTTAAGAGATTACCTTTTGGACTCAAAATCTCACCTAACTCATTTCAACGAATGATGTCACTAGCATTTGCTGGTTTAAAACCGTCAACTGCATTTTTGTATATGGATGATATTATAGTAATCGGATGCTCTAAAGCTCATATGATTAAAAATTTAAGAGAAGTTTTATATACTTGCAGAAAGTATAATCTTACATTGCATCCTGATAAATGCAGGTTATTTTGTCACGAGGTCACATTTTTGGGTCATAAATGTACGTCCCAGGGAATTTTACCGGACAGTAATAAATACGATACTATTAAAAATTATCCTAGGCCTAAGGATGGTAATGAAACTAAACGTTTTGTGGCCTTTGCTAACTACTATAGAAAGTTCATTCCAAATTTCGCACATTTCAGTAAACCATTAACAAATCTAACAAAAAAAAAACGCAACATTCCATTGGTCGGATAAATGCGAAGATTCATTTAATTATTTGAAAAACACCCTAATATCTCCACCAATCCTACAGTATCCGGACTTCACAAAAACCTTCTACATTACCACAGACGCAAGTAAGTTGGCATGTGGTGCCGTGTTGAGTCAGCAACACGAGGGGACATTGTTGCCCATAGCATATGCATCAAGAACATTCACAAAAGGCGAAAGTAATAAGGCAACTATTGAACAAGAACTTCTGGCCATTCATGGGGCTATTAATTACTTTAGACCTTACGTCTATGGACGAAAATTCATAATTAAAACAGACCACAGACCTCTAACATATTTATTTTCGATGAAAAACCCATCTTCTAAGTTAATGAGAGTGCGTTTGGATCTGGAGGAATACAATTTCGATATAGAATATATTAAGGGGAGAGAAAATTACGCAGCTGACGCATTGTCAAGAATTACCTTTGAAGATATAAAAGCCTGTAATGTAATGATGGTAACAACTAGGTATAACAGTCCAGTGTTTTTGGTTACAAAGAAATCTTTGGAAGGTAGCGGTGATAAGAGGTGGCGTCTGGTAATTGATTATAGACAGGTAAACAAAAAACTTTTGTGCGACAAATTTCCTCTCCCAAGAATAGACGATATACTCGATCAGCTTGGAAGAGCTAAATACTTCTCAACATTGGATCTAATGTCTGGATTTCACCAAATCGAATTGGAAGATGGTTCGAGGGATATTACCTCCTTTTCAACACCCAAAGGTTCATTTAGGTTTAAGAGATTACCTTTTGGACTCAAAATCTCACCTAACTCATTTCAACGAATGATGTCACTAGCATTTGCTGGTTTAAAACCGTCAACTGCATTTTTGTATATGGATGATATTATAGTAATCGGATGCTCTAAAGCTCATATGATTAAAAATTTAAGAGAAGTTTTATATACTTGCAGAAAGTATAATCTTACATTGCATCCTGATAAATGCAGGTTATTTTGTCACGAGGTCACATTTTTGGGTCATAAATGTACGTCCCAGGGAATTTTACCGGACAGTAATAAATACGATACTATTAAAAATTATCCTAGGCCTAAGGATGGTAATGAAACTAAACGTTTTGTGGCCTTTGCTAACTACTATAGAAAGTTCATTCCAAATTTCGCACATTTCAGTAAACCATTAACAAATCTAACAAAAAAAAAACGCAACATTCCATTGGTCGGATAAATGCGAAGATTCATTTAATTATTTGAAAAACACCCTAATATCTCCACCAATCCTACAGTATCCGGACTTCACAAAAACCTTCTACATTACCACAGACGCAAGTAAGTTGGCATGTGGTGCCGTGTTGAGTCAGCAACACGAGGGGACATTGTTGCCCATAGCATATGCATCAAGAACATTCACAAAAGGCGAAAGTAATAAGGCAACTATTGAACAAGAACTTCTGGCCATTCATGGGGCTATTAATTACTTTAGACCTTACGTCTATGGACGAAAATTCATAATTAAAACAGACCACAGACCTCTAACATATTTATTTTCGATGAAAAACCCATCTTCTAAGTTAATGAGAGTGCGTTTGGATCTGGAGGAATACAATTTCGATATAGAATATATTAAGGGGAGAGAAAATTACGCAGCTGACGCATTGTCAAGAATTACCTTTGAAGATATAAAAGCCTGTAATGTAATGATGGTAACAACTAGGTATAACAGTCCAGTGTTTTTGGTTACAAAGAAATCTTTGGAAGGTAGCGGTGATAAGAGGTGGCGTCTGGTAATTGATTATAGACAGGTAAACAAAAAACTTTTGTGCGACAAATTTCCTCTCCCAAGAATAGACGATATACTCGATCAGCTTGGAAGAGCTAAATACTTCTCAACATTGGATCTAATGTCTGGATTTCACCAAATCGAATTGGAAGATGGTTCGAGGGATATTACCTCCTTTTCAACACCCAAAGGTTCATTTAGGTTTAAGAGATTACCTTTTGGACTCAAAATCTCACCTAACTCATTTCAACGAATGATGTCACTAGCATTTGCTGGTTTAAAACCGTCAACTGCATTTTTGTATATGGATGATATTATAGTAATCGGATGCTCTAAAGCTCATATGATTAAAAATTTAAGAGAAGTTTTATATACTTGCAGAAAGTATAATCTTACATTGCATCCTGATAAATGCAGGTTATTTTGTCACGAGGTCACATTTTTGGGTCATAAATGTACGTCCCAGGGAATTTTACCGGACAGTAATAAATACGATACTATTAAAAATTATCCTAGGCCTAAGGATGGTAATGAAACTAAACGTTTTGTGGCCTTTGCTAACTACTATAGAAAGTTCATTCCAAATTTCGCACATTTCAGTAAACCATTAACAAATCTAACAAAAAAAAAACGCAACATTCCATTGGTCGGATAAATGCGAAGATTCATTTAATTATTTGAAAAACACCCTAATATCTCCACCAATCCTACAGTATCCGGACTTCACAAAAACCTTCTACATACCACAGACGCAAGTAAGTTGGCATGTGGTGCCGTGTTGAGTCAGCAACACGAGGGGACATTGTTGCCCATAGCATATGCATCAAGAACATTCACAAAAGGCGAAAGTAATAAGGCAACTATTGAACAAGAACTTCTGGCCATTCATGGGGCTATTAATTACTTTAGACCTTACGTCTATGGACGAAAATTCATAATTAAAACAGACCACAGACCTCTAACATATTTATTTTCGATGAAAAACCCATCTTCTAAGTTAATGAGAGTGCGTTTGGATCTGGAGGAATACAATTTCGATATGGAATATGTTAAGGGGAGAGAAAATTACGCAGCTGACGCATTGTCAAGAATTACCTTTGAAGATATAAAAGCCTGTAATGTAATGATGGTAACAACTAGGTCCAAGCAACTAGTGCAGGAAAGAGAGAAAGATAGAGAACAAGCCCAACCAAAAATTTATGAAAATATATCGGCGCGCCAATTTAGAAAGCTTCCCAATATAATAACCCACATCCAAGGATGTGATGTTAAAAGAGGAAGTAAAATTCTATTTAAATTTAAAGCTAATGTTTATGTTATTAATGGACAAATAGACTTAGGTAAATTTTTCCAAGAGCTTGAGTTGCAAGCCAATAATATTCACATTAAAAAATTGCAAATGAGATTAAATGATAAGATGTTTGAAAAGGTACCTATAAAAGAATTTAAAGAATTGGGCAATAAGTTTTTAAAACACATTAAAATAGCGCTTACACCATCAGTTACAGAAATTACAGATGAAACAGAGAAGCAAGAAATATTAAGAAAATTCCACGGGGACCCCCTGCTAGGTGGCCACCCAGGGATAACTCGAATGATTAACAAAATTAGAAGGTATTTTTATTGGAAAAATATTACTAAATATGTCGCAAAGTATGTAAAGGCCTGTGAAACATGTAAACGGAACAAAACAAATAGGAATATTAAACAACCCCTAATTATAACACCAACACCAATGAGACCTTTTGATACAGTAGTGATTGACACGATAGGACCATTACCTATTACCGAACATGGACAACAATACATAATAACAATAGTGTGTGATCTAACAAAATATTTAATAAGCATCCCAATTCCAAACAAAACTGCAAAAACTGTAGCAAGAGCAATTTTTGAAAATTTATTTCTTATTTATGGACCCGTCCATAAAATTTTAACTGATATGGGTACTGAATTTAAAAATGAAGTACTACAGGAATTATTAAAACTACTTAACATAAACTTAGTAAATTCAACACCATATCATCATGAAACGTTGGGTACAGTTGAACGTTCACATCGAACCTTAAACGAATTTATCAGATCATATGTATCTAAGTATCTTAATGATTGGGATCAATGGTTACCCTATTTCACTTATTGTTACAACACAACCCCATCAACAACACACAGTTATTGCCCTCTTGAATTGATATTTGGTAAAACTCCAGAAATTTTTTCTTTATTGAATTCAAAAATCATAGAACCTTTATATAATTTTGATGATTATGTTAAAGAAGTTAGATACCGACTCAAAATTGCCAATGAAAATGCAAGATCTGCATTGCAAAACTCAAAACATTTACAAAAACTAAACTATGATAAAAATACAAAGGCATTACAAATTAAAATTAATGATCAAGTTTTTATAAAAAATGAGCAAGGTCATAAATTAGAAAACGTTTATAAAGGTCCATATAAAGTAATAAAAGTCGATAACAAAAACAATTGCACTTTACAAATTGATAAAAAGAAAGAAATAATAGTTCATAAAAATAGGCTTAAATTAGCAACTATATAAACATATATGAAAAAAAAAGAGAACTAAATAGTCTAAAGAAAAATACATAGTAACATAGCAGAAAATGCCAAATGTTCGGTCATGGTGAGAGGGGCTGTAATGTTAAGGCGCGATGTGCAAATTGTGCAGAAAAACATAAAACTCTTGATTGTAAATCAGACAATAAAATTCAATGTGCCAACTGTGGGAATAATCACAAATCAACTGATCCATCATGCCCAAGTCGCTCTGCGTATATTCAAATGAGAGAAAAAGTTTCGAATCGCTCTAATCGCTCTCAGAGAACAGTCAATCCCAATCAGTTCAACCTGAGCAATAATTTGGCTAATTTTCCACATCTTGTTAGTAACAACAACATTCAACTAAATACACCACACCAAAAAGTCCAACTGAGTTGGAGAGCTAATAATAATAGTAATCATGCTGAAACAACTCACCCTCATTCCTACAACAATACTATTAATAATTCAGCTACTAAAAATCAACAAAATGATTTATTCTCTGAGGAGGAATTTATGAATCTCACAATGGAATTAATTACTAAGCTGAGTGCTTGTAAAAATAAACAAGAACAATTTGGTGTAATTACTCAATTAGCTATTAAGTTTGTCTATAAAAATGTATAAAAAATGGCTTTGTCAAATAAAAAAATAGTTTTTTGGAATTGCAGAAGTATTCGTAACAAAATTTCTGAATTCGTTAATTTTTTAAATACTTATGATATAGATATTTGCCTATTGAGTGAGACTTGGCTTACTCAATCAAATACTCTATATCATCCAAATTATTCGTGTGTAAGAGAAGACCGTATCAATCAAAACGGTGGTGGTGTTGCCATACTTGTTAAGAAAACAATTACCTTTACAATAATTCCCAAAATTAATACTGATGTAATCGAGAATGTGGGTATTAAAATAAATACTAGTCGGAACTCATATCTTAATATTTTTAGTGTATATTTTCCCGGAGGACAAAATGATAGTGCTCTAAGGTCTAAATATAAAAGCGATTTACGAAAATTTTTAAATACTAACAATGAGTATCTTATATGTGGGGATTTGAACTCGCGACATAGAAACTGGAACTGTCTGTGTGCTAATCAATGGGGAAATATTCTTAATGATTTCACGAATTATTTTCCTGTATCTGTTTTATTTCCAAATTCTCACACTTATATTCCTGCTGCGTCAAATTGCAATCCATCTACGCTTGATTTAATTCTAACTAACATTCCTCAATTTATTTCCAACCCTCTTACTATTAATGACTTAAGCTCTGATCACCTACCAGTATCATTTAATTTGTCCACAACTTCTCCAATAGTAGAAAACCTAGCCGATTGGAATAAATATAAAAACGTTTTTTCAAATTCTTTACGCAATATTGTAACTGATTCTATATCAAGTACAACAAATGTCATAGATAATAATGTTAAACATTTTACTAGTTCTTTGTTGGATGCTGTTAGACAGTCGGTTCCAAAGACTTCACCAAAAACTAATTTTATGAAACTTCCTGAATATATTTTACGTCTAATCAAACTAAGGAATCAATTTCGTAGGGATTGGGTGAGATACAGACAAAATTATTATTTCAATTTAATGAAAAAATACTCAATTCTTATTCGCAATGAAATACAGTTATTCAGGAATCGACAGTGGAATAACAAATTAAGTTCACTGGACAAAGGATCAAAGCCTTTCTGGAACGTAACAAAAATTTTAAAGAATAAGACAAATAAATGTCATTCTTTATTAACGTCGGATGGTACCTTAATTTCAGATGAAGACAAGGCAAATGCTTTTGCAAAGACTTTTGAGCTTAATCATAGGGTTTCTGAGCAATTAGGATCAATTAATCATACTAATATGGTTAATCAGGTGATTGATAATTTTAATACCCTTGACATTATTACTCCTTCCACAGAACAAATCACTGATAGCGAGGTTCAGATTATTATAGGTGATCTTAAAATTAGAAAATCTTGTGGTCTTGATGAAATAAATATCCAAATGTTAAAAAACCTACCTAGGATTGCTGTTCGCTTTCTAACCAACATATACAACTCTTGTTTGGTCTTGCAGTACTTTCCAAATACTTGGAAAACTGCTAAAGTTATACCTATTCCCAAACCTGGCAAAATGTCTAATAAACCCGAAAACTACAGGCCTATAAGTTTATTAAGTAGTGTGGGAAAAATTCCTGAAAAAATCGTAAGTGAGAAAATTTTGCACGTTCTAAACACTAACAATATATTACCTGACGAACAATTCGGTTTCAGAAGATCTCACTCAACTATACATCAGGTCAAAAGAATTTGTAATGATATCAAAAATGGGTTGGTATCAAAAAAGTCGACCGCGCTGGTACTACTTGATGTTGAAAAAGCATTTGACTCAGTTTGGCACTGTGGCTTATTCTATAAAATGATCCAATTTAACTTCCCTTTATTCCTGGTAAAGTTAGTCAAAAACTTTTTGTGTGAAAGAAATTTTTGTGTTTCTGTAGGTAATTGTTTTTCCGACTTGAACAGTATTCCAGCAGGCGTGCCGCAGGGCTCTGTTCTTGGACCAATTTTGTACAATATTTATTGCGCTGACATGCCCTTAATTAGTCCGTGTAAATTTGCCGCTTATGCCGATGATTTGGCAATTTACTATACTCATGAACTTAGTCAGAATATACTGACTGAAATTCAACGCTCATTGTATCGATTGGAGGAGTACTACTGTAAATGGAAGATTAAAATTAATCCTAATAAGACGCAAGCAACTTTTTTTACAAGAAAAAGGAAACATTGTTATCTACCTACGAACAATCTTACTCTTTCGGGCTGCAGCATTAATTGGTCCAATGATATAAAATATCTAGGAATTTGCTTAGATACTAAATTAAATTTTAATGCTCACATAAGTCATTTAATTGATAAAGTCAATAAATATAAAATAATATTATACCCACTTATTAACAGAAATTCTCTTGTTAGTAATTCTAATAAAATATTAATAGTTAAAACAATTTTTCAGGCTATAATATTCTATGGTTGTCCTGTGTGGGGTAACTGTGCTAAAACCCACATTAAACGCCTTCAAATAGCACAAAACAAAATTTTGAAAATGGCTCTAAAATTACCATGGCATTTTTCTACCGCAAGATTACATCTTATTAGTAACACCAAAACCGTCGCAGAAGGTATTCGAACCTTTAATTCTCGTTTTGAAACAAAATGTGGATTTTCTGAAAATCCACTAATTTGTGAACTCTACTAACATTTATGTTACTTGTTATACATTTTTTTTTTAATTATTATCATAATGAACAATTTTTGTATTTTGTTTGTTTTGTTTTTTTTTTCTCTTTCTTCATATTGAAGGTTTTTGTTAATAGTTTTCCTTCAGAATTATAAATTAAAACATATATTTATATAACTTTCTTCCCGAAACTTGTTAATATTTAAGATATAAGGCAAAGCCATTTCTGTACAATATTTGTTTCCTTAGTATGTAAGTAATTTTGTAACTTTCTATTAAATAAAATAAATTAATTAATAATTAATTATTTAAATATTTTTTGGTAAATAAATATAAATTATAATTATTTCTCTTCAAGAAATGCATATTATATAGCATTTGTAAAGAAAGCTCTTATGGCTGCCATCTGATCAATGTTAGCTATAAGACCGTTCTATTTAAGAGGGGTGGTGTTATGAAGGTATAATGTCCAATAAACTTTTTAATATAACATTCCATTTCCAAATTATATCGATATCAAATTACCGTGTGACTCTAAATTATTTCAATATCATGTGACTTTAAATTATTGCAATACCATTCTTTAATTATTGCATTTGCATCTCGTATTACCATTACTTTCATGACACCACATTAATATGTAAGAAATTATTATTAATAAATAATATAAAAAGAAGTTTAATAAAAGATATGTGTGGAGTTGTTAAAACGTTGTCGCGACACATAGAACACAAAAGATTATTGTGTTTTGTTTCCTCTATGTATATTTCGAACATATTACACTCCACTGCAATAATGTAGTTATTATAATTAATTGAAGTTCTGTGATATCAGCTTTAAGATTGACTTCTGATTCTTTGTTGTGTTGTACAAGTTTTTTATTATTTTATTTATTTATTACTTAATTCTGTGTTGTGAAAGTCCAGTTTTTTAGATATTAAATAAATTAAATATGAATATTCTTTTATAATGCTGAAGAAATAATCGTAAGTACATTTGCGATGTTACTTTACTTTAATTAAATTAAACATGTAATTATTCATTGCTAGATTTTATAATAAAATATTCCCCTGAAGAAGTTTGTAAAAAAACAAACGAAACGTTGGGAAAAATGTTAAAATGATCTGATTTTATTATTTAGGTTTGGAAACAAATAACTGACCATAACAGACCGAAGAGATAACTATAATTCTCTTAAAAAATAGTTTAGAAATAGATTTTTATTTGCGTGAATTAAACAGCTATATTGAAAGATCTATGGATATGGTAGTTCCAAAAACTCATGATTCGACTGAAAAATTCGTCAACTCGACTATTAAGAAACTACAAGGAGAGAAGAGCATAATGCTTACCTTGATTAAACGTTATAATAGATTAGAAATAATTTTAACACAAACGGAAGTCAGAGTGTTTAAAGTAAAATTGAAGTTAATTAGAAAGCTTTTAAACGATATTTTATAATTTCGGTAAATAAACATGTTAGTTAGAAAACAGTTTAGGATAGCACGGCCTTTTGAAATAGACACTCTAAGAATTCCTTTAGAGGATGAAAGATTAATAAGAAACGCTGGCATTGATCACTTAGATTTAGAAAAGGAAGGTGACAACTACATGATTTATGGCGAAGAGCAAAACTTAAATATAGTTCATTCTTAGAATCGGTTCACTCTTTTAAGGAGATTGAATCTGATAATTCAGTACATCTGGAAGTTAATCGTTGTTTCTATGAATTTTTGGAGGAAAAAATTCAATATGAACAGCATTTCTCAACTTTGACAACGTTTTCAATGTCACAAAGAGCAGATGACTTAATGAATCCCAACTAAATAACATTTTTGTACCATTTTTTTTTTTTAAATTGAAGCCAAAACTGTCATCAGGTGTTGATATTATTCCTAACTTTGTATTGTGCAATTTACCTGATAATCTGATATTTAAATACGGACTTCTTTTTAATAACATGTTGAACAATGCTTACTTTCCTAGGGCTTGGAAACATGCTAAAGTAATAATCTTTCGTGCAATTAGCTTGCTTCCAAACATCAGCAAAGTATTTGAAGTTTGTATTAACATTTTCATCGTAAAATTTAGCGAAGACAATACAAGCACTCAACAACTCATGCAATTCATTTACTAGTTTCAAATATTCAATGGAATTTAAATAGATCGTTATATACCGGGGCATGCTTAGTAGATTTGAAAAAGCCTTTGACAGTATTTGGATTCCAGGCCTTATTTATAAATTACTTAAGTATAAATTCAGAAAACATTTTATAATCCTTATACATAACATGCTCAATAATAAAACCTTTTCTGTTTATGGGAAAGATACAGTTGGTACTATGAAATTTACAATTGTAAATGGACTGCAACAGGGAACTGTAAAGTCTTCAATATTATTTAATTTATACCTACTTGATTTATTAGACAAAATGGACAATGTTATAGCTTTCGCAGATGATATTACTATATATCATGCCGACAATACTGTTGAAGGAATTAATAGTGGTTTGCAAAATAAATTTTTAATAATTGAAAAATATTCAAAAGATTGGCACATGAAGATTAATTTAAACAAATGTGAATCTATTCTTTTTAGGCCACCGATTGGGAAATGTAATAACAATATAAGAAGAAACTGGAAATCGTTTGGTATTAGATCCATGAATAATATAAGCATCTCAGTAAAACATACTGTTAGGCTATTAGGGATTGAGTTAGATAAATTTCTATACTTTTAAAATCACATAAACCTGCAACTTATTAAAGCTAGGAAAGAATTATTTTCGTATAAAAGATTATTTTTTTCAAAATATATACAACCAAGCGTTAAAATTATCATGTACCAGTCTTTAATTAGACCAATATTATCATATGGCTACCAAATATGGTTTAATATATTCGAAAGCAAATGCCTCAGATGTTGTACTTCATTATACAGGTCAAAAAGTAGTAACTACAAGAAATATGTATAAAAAAAAAAAAATCCTCTATGAAAAAGCTGAAGTATCTAGATTTGATAATTTTATTATCCACATTATAAGAGATCATATTCTAAGCAGTACCAATACCACTGTGAATAACCTAATATTGGCTCCTTACTACGTTGACGAGGAGTACATTTCAAACACACTTGAAAATGGATTCATTCCGCCTGAAGCATTTCCTTTTCTTGATAAACATGGTTTTATTCAAAACGAAGAAGGTATTCCTATATTATATCATATTTATAGAAGATCAAATATAAAATCAGTAAATTGTAATGAACTAACACCTGAAAACTGTCGCTTTGAAACAAGTACAGTATAATCTCGAGAAAGTAAACTCGCGCATAAGTTGACAGTATTTCAGAATCAATGTGCAGCTCTAAAAAGTTAACTTTAACTTCTGAGAGCGTGTAGTTTTTCACACAGCAGTTTTTTGGTTTATAGGTGACAGTTTGTCTACTTCACGTTGAGATTTATTTGTTTGTTGAATTCTGGGGATTCCCCGAATTTTTTGTATATTTTGAGCTGTAAAAACATTGTGTTAGCCGTTTATAAGCCTTCAGGTTGTGAGTTGTGTATTTTTGATTTAAAAAATGTCAAAACAAAATAAATTACCACAAATCAGATTAGATTTGCAGTAGAAAGTGAACATTTTAAAAAGAATTGATCAAGGTATTCAATTAAATCGACTGGCGTTGGATTATGGTGTAACTAAAGCAGCCATCTCAAAAATAAAGAAAAAACGTCATGAAATATTAGAGTCTGTATCAAACACATATGAAAAAGCTCAGAAGAAAACACTTCATAAGCCGGAATATGCTGACCTTGAGGCAAGCCTGTATAAATGGTTCTTGAACCAAAGACAGCGTAATTGCGCAGTGACTGGTCCAATTTTAAATTCCAGAGCTAAGTACGAATTCGGTAAAATGCACCCTGGAAAGAAATTCAATGCCAGTGATGGGTGGTTAGCAAATTTTAAGAGAAGACACGGTATTCGAAATCTCAAAATTTGTGGAGAAACCCTTTCAAGCGATACGTCGGATGTTATGCCCTCCATTCATAATCTACGGGCAAAAATTAATGAAATGAACATTTCCGACTCGCAACTTTTTAACGCAGATGAATCTGGGCTATTTTATCGTTTTTTGCCCGATAAAACATTTGTCGCAGCAAGTGAAAGAACTGCACCGGGCCGAAAAGTTTTAAAGGAAAGGATAACGTTTTTACTGTGTGCTAACGCAGATGGGTCGAACAAGTTAAAACCATTAGTCATTGGTAAATCTGCAAATCCACGTTGTTTTAAAGAATTTGAAAACCCATTGGAATACGCAAATTCGAAGAAGTAGTGGATGAATTCAGGAATATTTTGCAACTGGTTTCATAATTCATTTATAAAACAGGTAACTTTTAGCTTCAGGTTTTTTTTCGCATTATTTCATAAACATTTTTACAGGTTCGCCAATTTTCGACTGAAAACAATCTACAACCCAAGGCATTGTAGCTAATTGACAATTGTACTGCTCATAAGCCAATTGACATGTTACAGTCTGATGATGGAAACATTATAGCAATGCTTTTACCACCTAATGTAACAGCAGTTTTGCAACCCATGGACCAAAATCCGATAAGATTGGTGAAGTTGGGATATAGAAATAAACTGTTATGCAACATTGTTGCACAAGAAAGCATTCCGGTTGAAAACATTTTGAAAGCACATACGATTCGTGACGCTATTTTGTTACTCAAATCAGTGTGGGACGAACTGCCTCAAACGGTTCTTATAAAAGCATGGAATAAGATAAAAAAATGGGATAACGATCAGTATGACAGTGAAGATGATATACCCCTCTCTGAATTGACTTGATCAAATAGTGCATACAGCGGTGTTCTTAAAGAAGTTCGATTACTAATGTCAAAGGTGGGTGACAATGTTGACATCAGCATTAATGACATTGAAATTTGGAACAATGATGAAATTTTACAAGATAATGATAATTTAGAAGTGTCAGAGAATGATGAAGACGAGTCAGTTATAGAACAAGATATTCAACAATCTAAGGTAAGCTTCTCGGAAGCAATTGAAGGCATCAATACCTTGATTAAATGGTTTGAACAGAATAACGACTCAAATAAGGTAGCAGATCTTATCAATATCCGGACGAATATGGTAAAGACCTATTACATTAAAGAAAGAAAGCAAGCAAGTCTTCACTGCTTCTTTAAACCATCACAAACAAATTAATATTTTTTTGAGAGTGATAATTTTTAAGTCTGACTATGAATTTCAAAACTTTTGGTACATATTTAATCTAAGTTGATTTTTTGTGGTGATGAAAACTCAGTCAATAAACATGAATTTAACACATTTCATCAAAAAATAGACTTACTGAAATATTTATTTAATTTTTTGTTAAATTTTGAAAAAAGCTTAGAAAAGTTAACAGTTCGGAAAAGTTAAATACCCTTGGAACACATTGGTCAACTTTTTCGAGATTATACTGTATTTATTTGGAAGATAAAAATATTAAACCTAATTTAAATTCTAATATATATTGGTGGCTTACCCAATAATAATAATTGATTTTAACCCTTGACTTTATCTTGTATTCTTAACAATATAAAAGTAAAATTTTTTGAATTTTTTTGCTTACAATTAAAAAGCGTATCAAAACGGCTATATATACATATATAAATATCAGAGTTATATATAAATATCAGAAAAATTAACTTTATTATTAATAGAAATTATACTTGAGAGCTCTTTAGAATGGGACTTTGTATATCAATAAGTTATCAATATACTTTTTGTTTATTTTGAGTTTGTAATTTTTTTCTAATATGTAATAAATAAACATCTAAAAAAAATCATTAATTCAATTTATTGTTTGATTAGGAAAAAAATCCCTTTTTATTTCTAACTGCCGCCGTTGGCAAACTTGTTGGCGCGGCAAATAAATTTTTTTAACTTAGTTCTTCCGACTTCGTTAACTTAAATGATGGTATATATAAGTTAACAACGCTAAGGGCATACCCATATTTTTTATATTGTTATTGTATTTACCTGTTGCACAAGAAATAATTGTGAAACAAGATACTTGCATTATTTTCAAGAAATTAATTTTGTTTGTGAAAAGGTGCAAACCTACGTCAGCACTTTTATAAATATTAATAATAATATTTCTATAAGAACTTTATTTCGCAAGAAGTTGTTGATTTTGTCAGCACTTTTATAAATACTTATAATAATATTTTTTGTGAACTTTTATTTCTGTAACTCAGCATTTTAAGTATTTTTATATTATAATTAAAATTGGAAAAATAAAGGCATATTATGTTGAATCATAAAAGCAAACGGTTGTGTTTGTTCATTTCTTACTTTTACAAAGAAAAATGTTGTTGGTAAACAGGTTGTTAGTGCAGGACAAATTGTTATAAATGAAGGTGTATACAAAGAAAAATGTTATTGCTGAACAGGTTCTTAGTGGAGAAGCACTTGTAAATAAGCTTATTAATTCACTGCCAATTGAGCTTCACCTACCTGGTTATCAATTTTGTATACATGGAACGAAACTGGATAAACGTATCCAAAGGGGAGATAAAGGAATAAATCCCTTAGATGTTGCTTGTAAAATTCATGACATTACCTTTTCACAGAAGGCTGAGAGCTAAAGATAGCACCCTTGGAGAAAAAATAAATACCTTGTTACTAACGCAGTGAAATCTAAAGTAAAATTTGTTTGAGGTGTTTAAATGAATAATCTTAAAAAAAAACTAAACGTAAGCGAAACCTTTTTCGCAATGCAATTAAATCAGCAACTATAGTCTTATAGAAAGAAAAATCGTTAAATGATAAAAAGGCAACAAAAACCGCGAAAAAAGTTATTGATGAAAAAAACCGAAATTAAAATTCAAAGAGTTATTACCGTTTCCAATATTAGAGGTATTCTACCTCTTGTGTCTATATTTACAGTTCTTGGAGAATTAGGTGCTTTGGCTTCTGGTGGCTCGTTGATTGCTACGGTTATTACTACAGCTAAAAACGGTAAAGGTCTCTACCTCAAACCTTATACGTTAAAAGGGATTTGGAATATTTAATAATAAAACGAAAGCATCAAAAAACTAATACAGCCGCTACCCAATAGACCTCTCACCGATCTAGATTTGAAAACGTTTGGAAAGAAACATATTCCTTGTTTTAGGGGAGTTTGAGAGATACACTCCCTAATCATTCAATCAAAATCAATTTAGACTTTTACAGAGAAGATGGTACGCAATGGGTAGCATACCACAAAAATAATGATTATATATTTTGACAGTTTTGGAAATCTTCAACCACTTCTAGAAGTATTCAGATATTTAGGATATAATATAGAAT
Source organism: Phasia obesa (assembly GCA_949628195.1). NCBI lineage: Eukaryota > Metazoa > Arthropoda > Insecta > Diptera > Tachinidae > Phasia > Phasia obesa. The sequence continues at coordinate 62,424 of CATIVE010000012.1, forward strand.
ATAACTATAAAAGATATCAGAAAAGTAATTCTTTTAAATGCATTTACAGTTTCTAATTCATTTTTAAATGCAGAAATAATGAAAATTAAAATAAATTCAATGTGTTTTAAGAATTTTTTTCTCATTTATTTTCCATTTTATTTTTCTTTGCATTTTTTTCCGTTCTCATAACAGAGGCGGGTTAAATCTATTACTATATCTCTTCCATTAATACCTTTACACGCCGTCTTGACGAGTCATTGTTTTGTTTGCACATGAACAAAGCGTCGGCAGAATAGAAAACAAAAGTTTGTTCATGTTTTTCTGTATGGAGAAAACGTGCCGGTGTTCATGTTTTGTTTGCTCATAATTTTGTGTTTGTCATTGGAGTTGTATCGTTGAGCACAACAATAATAATTAACAAATAAACTAAAAAATCTCGTTAACAGAAATTTTGTGATTAAAAAAGTGAATAGCTATATACATATGTACGTACATGAGTTTAAAATAAATTATTACATAAAATGTAACCTAAAATGTTTTTATTTAACTAGAAAATGGCCTAAAAAATTATGTTGTTCTCGTAGAGGCTCTAAAAGACCTGAAAGACTTGATGGATCTTTCAGACGATGAAGAACGAATAGAGAAAAGATTTTGGGTAAATCCATTTTTATCTAAAAGGGAGCAACATAGTTTAGAGGCTCATCTGTTAAAGGATCTACTATGGGAAAGCTCAGAGTTCCAAATTTTTTGCCGAATTAATATTAATGATTTTGACAATATTCTATCTGCGGTAAGTATATTGCTTGGTATTTTCTTTTTACATGTAGGTAAATAATTTTTAACAAATTTGTGTTTTGCTTTAAATTTTTAATTTTGCATAACATTTAGGTCGATCAAAAAATAAAAAAAGAAGATACCAAGATGCGAATTGCTATTTCCTCAAGGGTGCGTTTGGCAATTAATCTACGGTTTATTGGTACAGGTGATTCCTATAGATCATTGGAATTCATATCTAGAGTTTCAAGAAAAACTATAAGTACGTTTATTACGCAAGTTCTGAAGGCTATAAGTGAATGAAGTGAAAATGAATTTTTAAAGATAATTAATTTACCAGCAATAGACATATGTGTGTCGAAAAAACTAAATTTTATTTTTTTCACAGCTTCCTACTACTGCCAATGAATGGCAATCTGTAGTCAGTGGCTTTCAGGATCGATGGCAATTTCCTCATACATTGGGAGCAATTGATGGAAAACATGTCAAAAGGCAACGCAACTGGTAAATAAATTGGTATTACGTATGGCATCTTTTATCAGTTGCCAAAAAGTTATCGATAATGCTATTTTGACACTCTAGCAACTGAAAATAAATATAAACAATCAAAAAGTTTTTAATAAATTTAATAATTAAGGAAGAAAAATGTGTTGAAGAGTGTCATCAATGGCACATAATTGCCCTTTCATTTATCATCACAATTGTACTTTTAATACAACCTTGTTATAAACAGTCAGAATGCAACATTGTTAATTTAAAGGTG
>CATIVE010000013.1:0-63235 GCA_949628195.1 Phasia obesa
GTTTTCGATTTTTTATGATTTTTTTAAAACGAAAATTTTTGCCATTTTTACGTAAAAAATATATTTTTTTCTTAAGTTTTTTATTATAACTCCGATACTATTGATCCGATTGAAACGCGATATATAGACGAATTAAAGGCTATGCAAATCTTAATTTTTCCGAATTTATTTTAATAATATCGGACTAGTAGTTTTTGAGTTATCATTAATTATTTGAAGAAACGTCTCAAAAAAATTGCAATTTAAAAAAAAAAATTTTTTAAAAAAAAATCTATCCATAGAATTTAAAAATTTTACCATTTTTGTACTAAGGTAGCCATGATACATCAAATGTATATAGTAGTTACTCGAGCATGTTTTTGCTGTTGCCCTGTGTAATTGATTGGAAGAATTTCAATTTTCATACAATATATGGTAACTGCTTCCAAACGTGTTTGGGTAAGTTTGTAGTCGAAATAAAAAATATTTTTTAAGGGAAGTCGTTACTCATACCACATACGATAGAGAACATCCTTGCGCCCGGCTATGCAGGAAATCTAAAGTATGCGAAGCCGGTGGTGGTAATACTATAAAGGAGAAAATCGTTTCGCCCGGCCAAAGGCTGGCTATGCAAAAATCTCTAGTAAGCGAAGTCGGTGTTGATTTCGAGTTAAGAGTTTTAATTATTATATGTTTCTTTGCTGATTAAGTAGCTAACACCAGTGCGCTTCACTACACCCATCTACAAAAAATGCAATAAACATTTGGAAGAAAATTATGACGAGCATTTAACTCGAAAACACGCGCTATTGTCATGTCAAAAATGTTCTAGTTTATACGCAAAGTACGTCACCCACTGTTCCAATCTAATCTATTTTTTGCTAGACTATACGTATTAACACGATAATATATTGATTACTTTTTATGGGAGGTACCACTCCCACTATCCTCATCCAGTTTGTATTTCGCTAGACTATGCACATTAGTATGAGAGTTATTTGTGCAAAGTTTCAAGGCGCTACCTACAACCGTTACTAACCAACACGATTCTAAGTATTTACTTTGTATAGGTGCTACGCCTACGTCAAATAAATCAGTCAAGTGCGAGTCTGACTCACACACGTAGGGTTCCGTACTTTGTTCAGTATAACTTTAAAAATACAAGTTGGTTACTTTTTACTCTTATGGGACACCTTTTAATTTTTAATTATTTTTTATACTAGAGCATAGTAATAAATAACCTGTCCAAATATCAAGTGCCTTTCATAATACACTTTCTATGAAAATTTCAGGAGCCTACTTATTGCGGTTCAAAAAATGGGCCATAGCTCCCAAATTATGTAACTATCGGAACACCCTCTATTTTTCACAATTTATTATAGTGGCGATAATAACTCAAATCCTGTAAAAATTTCAAGAGTACTTATTATCGTTCAAAACTTGCGACATATACATGCAAATCACATCACAACCGAAACACCCTTTAATTTTTAGGTTTAATTTTTTATACTTGCTTTCAATTACAGTCTGCACATTTTAAGTGGTTGTCTTCTACAGCTCAAGAAATAAATACAAATACGTCTCTTTCGCAACACCCTATGAGTTTTAGTATTTCTTGATATAGCGACAACACTTATACACCTTCTGTGATAATTTCAAGAGTCTACCAATCGGTTCCAGAGATAAAAGGCGCTGACAGACTGCCATAGAACAGACATTGTAGCGAAAACAATAGGGTTAAGTTTTTACACTTTGTGTACGGAACCCTAAAAAACAAGTACCCTATTTTACCAACCGTATATAGTAACAAACTGTTGAAATTTCAGAAAGATCGGTCCACTGGTGTAGGCAGCTATAGCTTTCAAACAAACAAGCAACTAAAAAGATTACTCACGTTTGTGTGTGGTCTTCTATTTCTGACTTTAAAAAAATGGATTGAAGAATATGTATTAAATTTAGCGTTCCAACGCTTTTGCAACGTATTTCAATTAATATAGGTTTCTAACTCCAAATTCAATTTCTTAAGCTTTGAATTTAAAGTTTAAAAAATTGAAATTGAAAAATATGAAGTAGCTTCGATTATTTAGATATCAACTTTACATATTTAATTTTAATATATAATTTAATTTAGGTAAACATAATGGATTGGGGCGTTACTGAAGTTTTTTAAAATAATAGCCCTTTACAGCCAATATCCCTGCCTTTGGGAATACCGAAGCCAGGATTATAAAAGAATAGACTTAAAAAAAACGCCTGGGAGGAAATTAGCAAAGAAATGGTTAAAACCGTTGAGGAGGTGTAGAAAAAAAATATCTGCTTACATGGGGGAGAAAAAAAAAGTTGAAGGCTCAAAATCGGCGGGTTCAGCAACAGATGATGTCTATAGACCTCATCTATTTTACTTTGACGAATTTAGTTTTCTCGATTCAGTGGCGTTATTGCAGAAAACAACAAGCAACTTGCCAAAGAAAACATCAAGTTTCTTTAATTTTTTTTATTAATGTTTAAATATGTATAGGAATCAAGTGTGGCGGTGGAAGTGAGACAAGAACTGTTTATTGAGTTAAGCCAAGATTGCAGTCAAGACAGCTGCTTTTCAACTTGCAGTATGGCCAACTCAACGCCAGAAAATAAATATTTTAAGGGGGCAAAAAGAACAAAAATGGAAAGAAATAATAAATATAATGAAGTGCTGGAAACAATTTTAACGAAAGTTAAAGGAACCAGAGTACATAATCAAGAAACTGTTGACTTCTCTTGCAACATATATTGCTCTGCAACTGGGTCAATTGCCAATAGTTGTTGCAACGCATAAAATGGCAGAAATTCAAAAACTTTTAGCAGATGCAGTTCAAAATAATAATACGCCAGAAACAAATATTTTGGAGGAGGCTATGTATGAAGCCGACATAAATCTATAATAATATAATTTTTATACGCTTATAATTGGTACAAGCAGTACAAAGTAAAAATTTTTATAATAAAACTTAATATTTTGATTTAAAACTAAAAAATAATATTAAAATCTCGAAATGTTTTTAGTTTTAAAATATATACATACATACTTACATAAATATAAATAACAATCTTTTTTTGAATTAATTTAATTATACTTTAACTACTTACAAATGACCCTGTGTTAATTAATAGTTTTTTTATTTTATATTTCAATTTGTAATTATTTGAGAGTATGCAATAGTCCAGAATTACATTATGCAACTTTTTTGTCGCTGCAATGTTTCTCGTTTCTTCTTAAATATTGCCATTGTGTAAAGAGAAAAAAATGTAATCATAAAATATGTATGTTCATAAAAAACGTAATTCTTAAACAGTATTTATATAAACAATAAATTATAATAAAAAGGAAAACAAAATTTTGCTTTCAGTGTAATTATTAAATTTTAAAGGAAGCACTTAAAGTGCATTAAAATATAAATATGTATATCTATATATAATTATTAAAAACAATAAGACTTATGTAGTATTATTTATTTTATATATTATGAATATGGGCATTATAAATTTTATTTAAATAACAAAAAACAATATAAACAGAAAATAAAACAAATAAATAAAGCTAACCCTTTGAAAAGTAATAGGGACATGTTTGAAATTCACATTATCTTTAATTTATTGCCGGCTACAATAAAAGGTAAACAAATAATTCTTGCAAAAAAGCGACTTCAAAACAGATAATTTAAATTATGTTTTTTTGAGAAGGTAATTATACATTGATTATATTATATTCGAGAAAGATTGGAAAGTATGAAAATGTTGTGACTGTACTCATCCTTTAATTTCCGAATTAAAAGTTTATACTTGTTATAGCGGACTTAGCAAAACAGGGGCCTAATCACCGCACTCGATATCGAGTAAAGTATCGTATAACATTTCGATACGAATCATCAAGAACGACTGCGTCCATACCACAATGTGATCTTTCCAGCAAAATCTTAACCAACACAATTGAAGCCATCCAATACGACGTGTGCAACAAGATGTTTACAGCAGAGTTTGCAAGCTCATAAAATCACACTCAGGGCTAAGGCCATTTATTTGTCGTATTTGTGACAACTCTTTTGTGGCCATGAACGCATTCACACCTGCGAAAGGACGTTTAAATTTGACTTTTCTACATTGGCATTTTCCCAGCGCATAAATTTGATCCGTCGCAAGAAATCTATACATTTGAATTCAAAGTTACATAAATGCGACATGTGTAAGATCCTTAAAGCGTAAACGTTTATTAGACTATCATACACAGCTTATACATACAGGAGAAGGGCCGCACAAATCACGACAATCGCAATGCCCACAATTTCACATTTGACTCTAGCTTGCCAGTGTATAGTGTGGTTAATAATTACTTGGAACGATTTGGACAAAGCACAGTGTCGACAATTGAAAGCCATGTTATACAGGAAATGTAATCTAAGCTTTTCCAAGATTTTATTACTTTTTCCAATTCCTCTTTCGTATGGTTTCTATCTTGTCAAATTTAAACGTCTGTCTATAAATGTTCAATAGTTTGGCCACATACAATAAATTACATTAACTGTTAGGACACCCTTTAATGTTCAAATTTAATCCTTGTTATAATAGCGGACTTGGCGATATAGGTTCCTTGTAAATTTCAGCTGTCTGTCTGTAACGGTTCAAAAGTTTTGCGGCATATGGACATGAAATTACATTAACTATTGGGACACCCTATAATTTCCAAATATAAATTTTATACTTGTTATAAATTTCTTTTATTTTCAGTTTATGTTGAACAGGTAAATTTTTTATTCAGTGTCGTTTCATTTTGTTGAAAATAATATCTCTTTCTTAACAATTTTGGTGGCCCTGAAAAGGACCGATTATTTTAATAGCCTTCAAAAATATTGGTGGTCCTGAAAAGGACCCGTTGTTATATAATTGGTTAAAGTCTTGAAAAAACTGGTTTTAATTTATCTAATATTTATTCAATTGTAACCGTAGCTGGATTCGCAACTTGTTTTTTGTATTTTTTGCCATTGGAACGGGACATCTCCGGCAGTGATAAGGTAATTTTTAACGTTTTCCCTGATTTGATTTACGAACCTAACTGTTTGAACCGTTAAAGACAGACAGCTGAAATTTACAAGAAACCTATATTGCCAAGTCCGCTATAAAAATGATTAAATTTGAATTTGGATGTTAAAGAATGTCCTAATGCTTAATAAAGTTTAATGTATGTAACTAAACTTTTTAAAATTTATAGACAAACGGTTGAAATTTACAAATAACCTGCATTGTTAAGTCCGCGGTAACAAGTATAAAATTTTAATTTAGAAATTAAAGGGTATGTCAATAGTTAATGTAGTTCTTTCGTATAATTATATTTAAAACGAAAACTCAAAAATTTTCTTTCGAAATTGAGAAACAGGCCGTCATTCTTGCATTTAAATAAAAGCATATTGCCGTGTATTTACTGTTGTTGCAAACTGTACTTACCAGTATATGTATGTACATTTTTCTTTATTTTTTAAATTTAATTTTAACACTACAAATTTTTACAATGTTCACAATTTTAATATTTTTTGTCACTTTTATTAATAAAATTATTAAAAAAGTTTAATTATAATTTAAATTAATTTATAATTTAAATTTTCACACATTAATGTAAATAAATTTCCACAAAACCTGTTTCGTTTTAAATTGTATTCCTCATAAAAAACATTTTACAGTTATAATTCTTGTTCCCTTCCATTGTTCCACTGTTTTATCTAGTGGTGAAAAACTTTTGCTGATCATTAATTTAATTTCAAACGCCATTTAAATTTTTGTCATGGAAGAAAAGGACGCGATCGTAAGTATTCTTAGCTTATTTTGTATATTTTTAAATTATAATTTTGTTTTTAGCAAATTTTGAAAATTATCAGCAAATGCACACGGGCCAAGGCAAGACGAGGTAGAAAAATGGCCAGAGGAGGACGTGTAAGTAAAATTTCTATGTGCATGGCAGTCCCTCTATTAACCATTTGTATATACATATATATATTTTTATTTTTCAGCGAGGCTACCGTCTAATCCAACAACCACCATATGCTCCACAATGGCCATATGTCTCACAGGGGGGATATGGTCTACATGCGTGGTATGGCCCACAGGGTGGGTATGGTCCACAAGGTGAGTATGGTCCACAGCCAGGATATGTTGCACTGGGGGGATATGGCCAACAGGGGGCATATTACCCCCAATGGTCATAGCAGTACGCTGCACCATATCCACCAACTGCTGGTGCTCAACCTCCAGGTGCTGTTGCGCAACCACCAGCAACTGTGACACAGCCACCAGCTACTGTGACACAGCCATCAGTTACTGTGACACAGCCACCAGCTACTATGACACAGCCACCAGTTGCTGTAGCCTCACCATAAACGCCAGATGGAGACGCTTCAATGCCAGCTGCTGATTAACCAGCATCACCACCACAATCTGAAGCTGCGGGACCAGTCGCTGACCTACCATCTTATTCATCAGTTTAATTTAAAAATATATTAAAAGTGATTTGAAAAACGTATAAAAGTGATTTAAAAACGTATTAAAAGTGATTTTATCCTCTTTTTGTATGTTCCCTTCGTTTAAAACGGCAAAAAAATTAAAAAAACTAAAGAATAAAGAAATCGTCTCTTGCAAACGAACTTCAAGCAATGTGTTTTCTTTGATCAGGCGCGGATCCAGGACACCACGGTGATTTTATTTCTAAAACGCATTGACTATACTCTCAACTTGAAAGTGAAGCTACCAATCAAAACCATAGTGCACCCTGTACTAATGGTACCACACTGAAACCACCACCTCGGAACCAATTTTTGTCAGTTTGTAGCCGGTATTCTGATTTTGTATATAACGAGTGATTTTTTAAGAGCTTGAGAACTTTTTTTTTAAAAAAAAAAGCATAAAATTTGCAAAATCTCATCGGTTCTTTATTTGAAACGTTAGATTGGTCCATGACATTTACTTTTTGAAGATAATTTCATTTAAATATTGACCGCGGCTGCGTCTTAGGTGGTCCATTCGGAAAGTCCAATTTTGGGCAACTTTTTCGAGCATTTCGGCCGGAATAGCCCGAATTTCTTCGGAAATGTTGTCTTCCAAAGCTGGAATAGTTGCTGGCTTATTTCTGTAGACTTTAGACTTGACGTAGCCCCACAAAAAATAGTCTAAAGGCGTCAAATCGCATGATCTTGGTGGCCAACTTACCGGTCCATTTCTTGAGATGAATTGTTCTCCGAAGTTTTCCCTCAAAATGGCCATAGAATCGCGAGCTGTGTGGCATGTAGCGCCATCTTGTTGAAACCACATGTCAACCAAGTTCAGTTGTTCCATTTTTGGCAACAAAAAGTTTGTTAGCATCGAACGATAGCGATCGCCATTCACCGTAACGTTGCGTCCAACAGCATCTTTGAAAAAATACGGTCCAATGATTCCACCAGCGTACAAACCACACCAAACAGTGCATTTTTCGGGATGCATGGGCAGTTCTTGAACGGCTTCTGGTTGCTCTTCACTCCAAATGCGGCAATTTTGCTTATTTACGTAGCCATTCAACCAGAATGAGCCTCATCGCTGAACAAAATTTGTCACATTTGAACATTTCGAACCGAACACTGATTTTGGTAATAAAATTCAATGATTTGCAAGCGTTGCTCGTTAGTAAGTCTATTCATGATGAAATGTCAAAGCATACTGAGCATCTTTCTCTTTGGCACCATGTCTGAAATCTCCCGTGATCTGTCAAATACTAATGCATGAAAATCCTAACCTCAAAAAAATCACTCATTATGTTTAATATATCTAGGTGAATTGGTCTTAAAACAGTGATCACATCTATTTAAGAATCAAACGCATTTAAAAAAACATGTGTCTTTATATGTATTCAAAATATGTTATGTTTATATGAAAGGTACGACGCCCACAAACGTGTTAATCTTTAGGAAGAATATGTCCAAGGATCTGAATAAAGATGCGACACTAATAACCTAATTTTGGACAGTGAATTATATGTATTTTATTTCGACACTGATAGATTTTCTTTTCGAAATAAAAATGACTTTCTTTACGTTTAAATAACTTTAGGAAATACTGTTAACGAAATTGTCTTAAATTTAAAGATTATTTTATTTTATAAATGGGCAAATGAGTAAAATATTACAAATCAAATTAGTAAAATATTACTTATTATCGTTCAAAACTTGCGACATATACATGCAAATCACATCACAATCGAAACACCCTTTAATTTTTATACTTGCTTTCAATTACAGTCTGCACATTTTAAGTGGTTGTCTTCTACAGCTCAAGAAATAAATGCAAATACGTCTCCTTCGCAACACCCTATGAGTTTTAGTATTTGTTACTATAGCGGCAACACTTATACACCTTCTGTGATAATTTCAAGAGTCTACCAAGCGGTTCCAGAGATAAAAGGCGCTGACAGACTGCCATAGCTTTCAAACAAACAAACAACTAAAAAGATTACTCACGTTTGTGTGTGGTCTTCGATTTCTGACTTTAAAAAAATGGATTGAAGAATATGTATTAAATTTAGCGTTTCAACGCTTTTGCAACGTATTTCACTTAATATAGGTTTCTAAATCCAAATTCAATTTCTTAAGCTTTGAATTTAAAGCTAACAAAATTGAATTTAAAGTTTAAAAAATTTAAATTGAAAAATATGAAGTAGCTTCGATTATTTAGATATCAACTTTACATATTTAATTTTAATATATAATTTAATTTAGGTAAACATAATGGATTGGGGCGTTACTGAAGTTTTTAAAATAATAGCCCTTTACAGCCAATATCCCTGCCTTTGCGAATAACGAAGCCAGGATTATAAAAGAATAGACTTAGGAAGGAAATTAGCAAAGAAATGGGTAAAACCGTTGAGGAGGTGTAGAAAAAAAATATTTAAGATCTGCTTACGTGGGGGAGAAAAAAAAAGTTGAAGGCTCAAAATCGGCGGGTTCAGCAACAGATGATGTCTATAGACCTCATCTATTTTACTTTCACGAATTTAGTTTTCTCGATTCAGTGGCGTTATTGCGGAAAACAACAAGCAACTTGCCAAAGGTAAGAAAACATCAAGTTTCTTTAATTTTTTTTTTATTAATGTTTAAATATGTATAGGAATCAAGTGTGGCGGTGGAAGTGAGCCCAGAACTGTTCATCGTCTGAAAGATCCATCAAGTCTTTTAGAGCCTCTACGAGAACAACATAAGTTTTTAAGGCCATTTTCTAGTTAAACATTTTAGGTTATATTTTATGTAATAATTTATTTTTGACTCATGCACGTACATATGTTTATAGCTTTTTAATCACAAAATTTCTGTTAACGAGATTTTTGTAGTATATTTTTTAATTATTATTGTTGTGCACAACGATACAACTCCAATGATAAACAGAAAATTATGAGTAGAAAAACATGAACACCGGCACGTTTTCTCCACACAGAAAAACATGAAGAAACTTTTGTTCTCTCTTCTGCCGACGTTTTGTTCATGTGCAAACAAAACAATGACAAGTCAAGACGGCGTGTTAAGCTTTAAACACATAGACAACAGCGGCTACACCGCTACACGATTACAAATGTCGTTGGCTACAATCGTCGGCGTGTAGCCAGCTACTGAATTAAGTTGACAGCTACATACTTCAAAACTATGAAAATATTGCAGAAATACATATTTTATAAAAAAAATACTTTTTGAAAAGATACTTTTATTATATCAAAACAAATATATTTGTTCAAAACCTTTTGATTGTAAATGAGTTTGTATTTTTAATTAGTGACATTTTCTTTTGTTGAATAAAATAAAATTGTCGCAAACAAAAATAGAAATCAGCTTTTGTTTGCTACAGCCACAACGGTGGTTGTCATAATGTCGTCAAAATAATTGTTTTCCTATAATCGTTTGTGTTTAAATTTTGACAGTTTGTAGCCGGTAGCCTGATGTTGTCTATGTGTTTAATGCATAACCTGGTGGTGTCTATATCTGACAAAAATTTGTCTTGATAAAAGTCAAACTTCATATAAAAAAACCAAGTATTAAAAATAATGTGTTTTTTATATGGAGTTTGACTTATCGAGACAAATTTTTATCAGGTATAGACGGTAGGTAAAATTCGTGGAAATAATGTACAGTGGCACGGAAAACTCTTCATACCCCGTTAATTATTTCAATTCTAAGAAATATAAGTAAGATGTAGAAATTTGTTTTTAAGTAAATAAACTGGCATTAGTAACCGGTAATAATAGTGAATAAAAAAACGTGTTCAATTCATTTATAAAAAAAATTAGCAAATAATCATTTTTAAGGCATAGAAAAGTCTACATAAGAGACATGGGGGATTCAATTACAATTACAGGTAATGTGTAATTGAAAATTTCCAATTACTAATTACAAGTAATTGTAATTGAAATCGGGGACAAAATCAATTACAATTACTTGTAATTTGTATTTGAAAAATTTCAATTACAATTACTTGTAATTAGTAATTCGGAATTATCAATTACTAATTACATGTAATTGTAATTGAAAAAGTCAATTACAAATTACAAGTAATTGTAATTAGGCAGTTATCATTACTTCCAATTGAACGAAATTCAATTATATTCCTAAAAATTTCAAGATTATCTTGCGTTGCAGTATTATTCAAACGAGCAATACGAAAACTGCATCCATGTTCGATTACGGCGAACACCTTCATGAAGGTAATTATCGCTTACAAAATTTTGAAAACTTTGCGGTCAAATATACATTCTTTCATTTAATATTCCGTAGACATCGACACTGTGAAAAAGAAAATAGTTTGAAATTTGCACTTCAGATTTACTTGCGTGGTCTAAATTCGTTTCTAGATTACCTCAAAAGCTATCGTACAATACTAAAGGCTTTTTTACGGTCTAATACTCCCTGAACATCTTCAGCACCAGTTGAAAGGTTACATATATTTTTTCGCTAGTATTATTTTAACATTAAAGCGCCAAATTTATTTATTCAAATAGGATTGTTATTATTTTTTATAATTTATATGTAATTGAACATTTTTGTTATTAAATATTTGTTGACAATAATTACAAAAAAAGTATTCATTACTTAAAATTTTCAATTACATGTAATTGTAATTGAAATTTTTTAATTATAAATTACAAGTAATTGTAATTGATTTTATTCCCTATTTCAATTACAATTACTTGTAATTAGTAATTGAAAATTTTCAATTACAATTACATGTAATTAGTAATTGCATGTGTAATTAATTACAAAATGTAATTGATATCCCCCAAGTCTGCCACATACTATATAAAAAATGATTTAATGTCTATATTAAACATTTCTAAAGTTCCAATTAATATTTTGTGGGTACACAAATATACCTTTTTCTTCAGATGATTTAATTAGTTATATGAGCACAAAATATTCAAGTAAAAAAGAAAAAAAATAAAATATTTTTCATAGAGCGAGATGTAAACGGAAAGTAAGTTGATAGTTTAAAAAAAAATAAAATTTATTTAATATTGTGTTAAAATCTTTTTGAAATCGTGAATTAAATGTTCATTATAAACAATCTTTGGTACATCCTTCGGAGTAACTTAATTGTATGAGCATGAGTGTATATCGTTTTTTTAAATTCCTCTTATAGATTTAAAAATATAATGTAGAATGCATAAATACAGATATAGCCATCATCAACGGTATATAAAAATAATAGCGAAGAAAGTAATCGCCAGTAATGTTACACATTTTATATAAATTAAGACCGTTTATTTGAGAGTTACCAATTTTTGCCTTTTACTTGCATTTATTTGAACCAATTTGTTGATTCCAGACTTGCAACCTTAACTAGCCGAACTACGTCATCTAACGGGAAAACATGGGCTGGGAATAAAATTAAAACCTTATATTACCCAGCACAATTTTCTGAATAAAATCCGATAGAAAATCGAAAGGGGATTATAAAAAAGTTATTAGCTTCACGGAAATTTAAAAACAATCCAATTTTAAAGAAAATAATACAGGTGGAATGGGAGATACTAATCCCCGTCCAATGTGCTGCATTAGTCCAAAAAATGTCAAAGGAATGTGCTGAAATGCTAAGGAATAGATGCTGAACACAGTTTTAGGCTTTTAATAATTTCAAATGTCTTAGTTTCAATAACAAAATAAATAAAAACAAGTTAGAGTGCTATATTCGGCCGTGCCGAATCTTTTATACCCTTCACCACGGTGATTTTATTTATACAGAAATGTATCTATATGTATATATATTTATGTAAAAATATCTATATAAAAATAAATGTACACTTTGATGTCACCACAAACTGCGGAAACGGGTCGACCGATTTCAGCCAAAATTTCAGGATGGTCTGTAGGTGGTTTGTGTGAAGAGTGGTTCTGGAGATAGGGCATTTACATTTTCCTATATATTCCAATACAAATATCAACAAAATACCCTCAATTTTCCATATTATGATTTTTTGTTGTCACTTAAAAAGTTACCAAACCATGTATCGTAATGTCTTATGTGTATAATGACATTCGGTCTTTCAAATTGGAATTTTGAGCTGAATCTTTTCAGTCGTTGCTGCGATCGTAAAAACCAACAAAAATCGCCCCTCGCAGGGGGTTATTGATCCCCCGAGATCTGTATGCACTCCTTGCGATCTACCTGTCGCAGTCTAATATTTATTTGACAAAAAAAGGCAAAACAGAATCATTAAAGCCGAAAAAAATTAACACAAAACGTAAAAAAAATATAGGTGGGCGTGGTTTTTGGCCCGTAGCCTCCAAAGGAATGATTCGATGTTGCTGAATTGAATTACCAAAATTTTCGAAACTATGCCTGACAGATTGGTGTGCTTAAATTTTTTGTATCTTCTCTGGTGCCTTGGCAAATGACATTACCACACTAACACAGACAGACGGACATCGCTTAATCAACTTCTCTATGTATAAGGATCCAGAATATATATACTTTATGGGGTCGGAAATGAATATTGTAGAAATTACACACGGAATCACAAACTTATATATACCCTTTCCACCTGTGGTGAAGGGTATAAAAAACGTCTATTAGGCATATCACAAATTCCGTTCGGAATGAAAATGATTTCGTACTAAAAATTCATATCGGAATTGTTTTAGTGTTGAAAAATAATACTTGTTCTAAAAACTTTACTTATTTCAACATGAATATTCTAAGTAAGCTTTGAAAAATACTTTTGAAGTAATATTTTTCTCTTCAAATATTTTTCATTCGTTTTTCTTATTTGAAACATTGTTTATTCTTTTTAATAAACTTTTTATATTAAATTAAATTGTGTATTAATTCCTTCCGTGGATATCAAGAGAATTCCAACATTTAGCTTCTGCCAATTTCGTTCTTTTTAATTAAAAAGGCAATTTCATTCAGAAGTGGAATTGATTCCGTATTTTGCTTCTTTGAAAAACGAAAATAATTTTCAGAATAAAACCACTTTCAATTTGCTGTGTGGAATTGATATTTTAGGCATTTTCTAGTTATTAACGATATTCCCAATCATCCATATTTCTCAATTAAAAAATCTTTTGTTTTAACATTTGTTTTATGTTGTCAAATTTAATACAAAAATGTGGTTTTGTATTTTTTTTTAGTTTTATGAAATCGAACGGAATCTAAAAGAGCTAAAACCATTTCGATCGGAATAGTAACACGAAATCATGTCAATTTTGAACGATTTTTGTGACATTATTGAATAAATAGCGTTTTTTGAAAGGAAAACAAATATTGGTTTCCTATGATAGAAAATTGTAACAAAATGCCTAAAATATCTTCAGTAACAACAGCAAATTAATAAATTAAGTAGCAGAGATTTAGCAATAAGATGTCTTGAATAGTTTAAACTGATAGAAAATGCTTAAAATATCGATTGTAAATGGCAACTTGAAAGTGGTTTCATTACAATTTTTTCGTTTTTCGAAGAAGCAAAATACGGAATCAATTCCACTTCCGAACGAAATTAAGCTGTGACATCATGGCTGTATATGAATAATATACCTATCTACATTTTATGCTTTAGAAATAATAACTTAATCTAGTTTACGGACACATCATAAAAATTAAAAAATGTAGCCTTTGATTTTAAGCAAGAAAATTTATTTTATTGCTTGGAAACTAGGTCGCGTCAAGCAATAAACGGTACAGATTATGGAAGTGGACCATCTAGAGATTAAAAAACAGTCACCGTGCAAAAAATCGTGTAACCAGTTTTCCAGAATGGTCAGGAAAATTTTAATTATTTTATTGCTTGGAAACTAGGTCGCGTCAACAACAACCGATACAAATTATGCAAGTGCACCAGGGGAGTTACTGCGTATTTCGATTCTTTCCTGTAAACTTGCTTCACCCAAAATGGTCAGACAAATATGTGACTCCTTCTTATATCTGAGGACCAGGGCACGCCAAGCAATATCCGATACTGAATATAAGGACATCATCTATATATTAAAAGGAATTCGCATTCACCATGCAAAAACTCTTGAGCAGTTTTGCAGAAAAAAAGAAACGAATTATTTTTTTACAAAGTCCATTTATTTAAAAAAAAAGGTTTAAAAATTATTATAGGTGTTTGCGTGAAATGTAAAGAAATAAAACAAGTGGTTAATTTTTAAAAAGATATTGATATATAATCAATTTTATTGAATATTACCTTTTTTAAGTTAAATATTGTGTGTAACACAAATGGTGAAAATCAACAATTAATGTTAATAACATGACTTATACAAGCTGAATAGGCAGCGAGCAATGGTTAAAAAGATACCGTTAACGGTTTACTCGTTAGAATGTATGTAGAAACTCCCTCACAAGGGTGTATAAAAAAGGATCTACATAAACTCTGAACGGCCTCAAACGTACTAAATTAAATTTAAGGAAGTATTAGATTAAATTAAAAATCATAATTAAACATTGCCGGCCACCTTGCAACATCATATTCTGTTGCAATATTGAACATAAACTAAAGTTATGCTTATACATATATGAAAAAAATATATAAAAATTATTTTTAATTACAAAAGATTTTTTTTTTATTTAGTTTTTTTTTTTTCAAAAATATGAAAATTGATCCCCTAATAAGGAGATTGGCCAGAAATGACCCAACTAAATATGGTATATTGTGCCAACGGAAATCCCGGGTTCGAATAAATGCGACCTATCAAAATTTGAGGCGCGACTTCTGGGCCTATAACCAGCGCGATTCCAGCCGATTTATTAAAATTCGGGTCTGCCAAATGCATTCCCGCAAAGTTTTCCTTTATCAGATCCGGGGCCGATACAACCGGCGTTTTGATCTCCGTCATTTGCCTAACCTTTACAGTTAATTTTTTTTAAATCCTCACATACATAACTCATACTGCAACAGATGTCAATTACAGCACGAAGGGGAACCGATCGATCAGAAACCCTCAAATTGACCCGAACAGTTGGTGAAAATGTCACCAAATTACGAATTGGCAAATTTGCGATAGGAACGTCAGACGGACGATTTACATTTTTTGATTTCTTCTCAACTTTCGTGGCGGAACGTTCGAGGAGTGAAGCATCGAATTATGCTCCCCTTGCATTTACCGCACTTACCCTTACTACCACAGTCACGAGCCGTGTGGTGTGGCGATAAACACCTTGAGCAGTAGCGATGCAATATAACCATCTGCAGTCTTTTTTCATACGGCATAAACCGGAATTTTTTACACGACGAAAGTTGATGACTGGAACCGCATACTCTACATTTCGGCGCTGTAATTTTCGAACCCGAGGTTCCCGTGGCATCTGATATCTTTTTAGAATTGTTCGCGGTTTTTATGGTCTGATCTGTAGGCAAGGTAGCTATAGAAGCTACTGCAGAAACCAGATCAGACGGCATAAATAAAGGACTGGCTTCAGAAGCTGCCACAAATAATGGTGGGCTAGCTTCGACTGCCGTCTTAGCTAATGGTGTTGCTTCCGAGGCAACAGTAATACCAGATGTTGCAGGCATTTCCAGGACGGCAGAAGTTGTTCCCGGATCAGGACAAGAGTCCGACACTGCTGCTCGATCCTCTACCTCCATTGCCTCCTCATAGTCCTCAAGAAGAGCATCCTCAAATATGGTTGGTAAGGAGTCCCTGATACTAGGAAATAACGAAGGTTAGCAAATATAATTTTAAATAGATTTAACTAGTCAAAATGACTAGTTTTGTGATTGGTCATTTAACAATTCCGTTTTCGGTACGTATGTCCGCGACGCGAACGTGATTATCACTTCCTGGATAAGTTTTTATAACTCTACCTAGTTTCCAGGAAGTCGGTGCTAGTTGTTCATTTCTAATAACAACTAAGTCGTTAACCGTAATATCACGACCGGGGTACTTATATCGTTTGTGGAGACCTTGCAAATATTCTTCTTTCCAACGTAGACAAAAATGTTGAGCTAGTGCTTTTATTTTCCGGTATCTATTGACGATACTTATAGGTTACTCTAAAATAGATGGTTCGGGCGGAGCTAGTAAGGGTGATCCTATCAAGAAATGTCCTGGCGTTAGAGCTACAGGTTCACTAGGATTTTCACTCATGGCGCAATGCGGTCGAGAATTCAGGAACGCTTCAATTCTTGCGAAAAAGGTAGACAATTCTTCAAAGTTATATCTAATGTTCTGAGCCTCTTTGCGAAAATGAAGTTTGAAACTTTTAACTCCTGCTTCCCATAAGCCTCCCTATATGGGGGGCACCTGCTGGGATAAACCGCCAAGAAAGCCCTTTTACCCCATAGGTCGAGTACATCCTAGCGCGACACTCTGATATAAAGGTTTTAAATGCTCTTTCTAACTGTCGAGAGGCGCCAACAAAATTAGTACCATTATCCGAAAAGATGATACTTGGACAACCACGCCTCGAAATAAACCTATTAAACGCCGCCAAAAACCTATCAGTGGAAAAATCTGACGTTGCCTCCAAATGTATGGCCTTTGTCGAGAAGCACACAAAAATGCAAACGTACGATTTCAAAGTTTGATTAGATCTGCCACCCATGCTTTTCATGTCAAAGGGACCTGCGATGTCTATTCCAGTTGTTGTAAAGCCGCCATTATCTGACTACATGACCGTTTTCTATCTATAATGCAATGCTTGCAACGGTTAATTACTGTGCGAACCAATGTTTTTAGACGAGAAACCCAATACTCAATACGAATAATCCTGAGCATCAATTGATTTCCCCCATGAATGGAAATCTTGTGAATAAACTCAGTCAAAAGTTGTGTAAAACGGCATGAATAAGGCAACAAAATAGGATGCCGTTCAGTACACACCAAAGAAGGAGACTTTGCCAATCGACTATTTAGTCTCATGACTCCTTCCTTGTCTAAAAATGGGTTTAAGGTCAAAAGTGAACTCTTCGAAGCAAGGGTTTTGTTATTTAAAAGGTATTCATATTCATCTTTAAAATGAACTTTCTGTGCCACGATAGCCAAACGTAGTTTGACATGTTTTATCTTAATATCCGAAATGAAAGGAGATTCATAAGTATAATTACCCTTGTGCGCAGAATGAGTATTCCTATAAAATCTAAAAACGTAGGATAATACACGAAGGGCACGGTCAAGAGATGAAAATCTTTCCTCATAATTTGAAAAAAACGATGCGTGAGATTTTATTGCCCGAGCTTCAAGATCGGTATCCAATAAACAAAGATTTTGAAGATTCCATTTGGATTTATCTTCCCTTAGCCAACTTGGCCCATACCACCAAAGTGAATTATTTGCTAACTCTGAGGGGGAAACACCACGACTACCAAAATCAGCAGGATTGTCCCTTGATTTTACATGGTGCCAATTATGACTACCAACAATTTCTTGGATTTTGCAAACTCTATTTGCAACAAATGTAGTTCAAGAATTGCCGTTTTTCTTCAACCAGGAAAGGACGATCGTAGAATCCGTCCAACAATAAATCTGGCGAAGTGGCACATCAAAAAACAGTTTTTAAGAGCTCTGAAGCCAAAACTGCTGCACAAAGTTCAAGGCGAGGTATGGAAACAGGCTTTATCGGAGCAACCTTTGTTTTACTGGTCAACAAATTCGAAAAAATTTCGCCTTTTTGATTGTGTATGCGAATATAAATTACCCCCGCGTATGCCTTTTCCGAGGCATCTGAAAAAACATGAAGCTCGTCTGTCGACTCAGGCTCATAATGAACCCATCTGGGAATTTGTATATTGTTAACTTCGTGATATGAAGCAACAAATTTATCCCCTTCAGCCTTCGTAGAAGGTTTAAGTGAGTCGTCCTACTCCACATTGTCCTGCCAAATTTTTTGCATGATCATTTTTGCAATTATTATTACCGGCCCAAGCAATCCGACAGGGTCAAATAACTTCGCAATGCTGGACAAAACTTCCCTTTTCGTGTAAAAAGATTTTACAGCGATGGGATCAACTTTAAAATAAAATGCGTCTCGTTGAGCGTTCCACTGAAGACCAAGTGTCTTCGAACTGCTTGACTCAAGAAAATGCCAACAATTTTGCATCAACTAAATGATCCGGGGAAAGTCCGACCAAAATGGCCTTTTCATTTGAAGTCCATTCACGAAGTTGAAATCCCGCAGATGATAAAGCTGCGGTAAGTTGGTCATGAGCCCCAGTCAATACGTCGTCAACCCTACATACACTTCCGAAGAATATGTGATGCTAATGGAAACTCATGTTCGCAATCGTCAGCCAATTGTAACAATGTGCGAATGGCTAGGTAGGGTGCACAATTGACCCCAAAGGTAACTGTTTGCAATTCAAACCAGAGTTTGAAAAACACTAAAGTACGCTACGATAGTGTTCTGTACTGAAGTTCTTGGGATCAGTACACAAACACATTTCGTACAGAAAAAATACAAAATGCAGAAAAAAAATTTTTAGCGTTTATGTTTGTGTACGCAAACAAAATACCGTTCACAACGATCGTTGGCTGATGAGCACAAACACTATAATAACGTACTGTTCTTTTTTTAGCGTACTTTTAGTGTTCTTTTAATGTATGTGTACTGATCTTTAAGATTTTACGTAGCGAACTTTTAGTGGTTGCGTTTTTTCTATAAAGTATTTTTAGTGTTTGCGTAGAGTATTTTTTAGTGTTTGCGTAGTGTTCTTTTAGTGTTCTTCTAGCGTACTTTTAGCATACTTTTTAGTAAATTATTTGTGTATTTTTAATGATCTTTAGCATAGTTTTAGTGATCTTGTAGAGTATTTTTGTGAACATTTTTTGCACTTTCGGTTACAAATGAGAATTTATAAATGCATTTTATTTATTAATAAAAATATTTAAGAAAACTATTATTTAATTTGTCATTTGTTATTCTTAGTATTTGTGATATTAGGACTTTTAATGTATGCAATTCTATTATAAAAAATCTTGAAACAAATATTTAAAGAAAGGGGAAATTGAATTAATTTTTTATGAAAAATATTTATTATTTTAAAATTAGAGTAATACTTGACGAGTTGATGAACAGGATAATAAAATAACAATTTCAGGTATTTCTTAAAATACGGTCATGTACTTAACAAAATTTTTTTTTTAATGAAAGGGTTTTATGACAAAATCGTTGTTAATAAGAATAGTTTAAAATATGAGGAAAATGCAGGTAATAGTTTTTAGCATCTGTCTAAAATTTGGAAGGACGACATTTCTGCATTTACATGAAAAATTGTTGTTATGAAATAATAACCGAACTAGATTGACTAGATTCGTTGAAATTCTCTTACCTGGCACAAAAGGGGCTATGTGTGCGTATGTAAACACATAATTTAGTCCAATTATGAACATCAAATTCAAGTGAAAGAAGGGTTAAGAGGTTGTAAGGATTCCTGGAACACATATGTACATGCAATTTAAGAATTAAATGGGACCTTTTCTAATTGAAAAATCAAAATATGTATCGACAAATATAAGTAGTAATGAATAAATAAGAACCAAAAACGACAAAAGAGTTAGATAGTATTAAAATTCGTTCTAACAAACTGACGATGGATTATGAATGTGCTGATGTAAATACAAATTGAGTTTTTTTATATAAATTTCCTTAGATAAATACAAGTCTCAGGTATAGCAGCTGCCGTGAATAAAAACATCTCATCTTTCGGAGTTACGGACTCCCAAGTTTTTATATAGAGTATGGTATATCTCGATTATTTTATGGCACAATAAGGCAATATGGATATTATTGTAATGGCAAGTTAAAGTACTATCCAACTAAAGTGAAATTTATAATAAAAATTAAAAATATTTTAAATAAGTAAAAATTTTTTTTTTTTTATTCTACGCCTGGCTATGGAGGAAATCTTAAGTAAGCGAAGCCAGTGTTGGTTATACCATAGAGAAAATCCTTGCGTCCGGCCGAAGGATGGCTATGCAGAAAAATAGCTTGATAATGCTTTAATTACTATACCATTGATACCCATATTTCCTTTTCCGTCATAAAATGGTGGAGACATATAAATATATCACATATTATACATAGAAATTTTGGACACAATAGGCTACTTTTTTTAAAATTTTTGTAATCCGTCCTTATAGTTTAAGATTTGTTCCGAAATAATGAATTCTAAAAATTAGTAAATTATTTTACCAAGAAATGAGTTCGCTTTTGATTCACCACGGACTCTTTTAAGCTATAAGTAAATTAACCATTACTCAGAAAATTTGGGCGAATGCCAATTTTTTAATTTTATTACTCTGAATATACACTTTTTATTAGAGAAGCTTTACCAACTACTTTTAAAGTATTACTTACCTACACTAAATACACCAGTTATTTTAAAATTTCTCACCGACAGCAAAACCACCAGTGACCAACTAGACGCCAAATGAAACTGTGATGCTTTGAATGAGACGAACCAAGGAGACGAAGAAATTCGTGATTTAAGTTAACTGTAAATGTACCGTTTTTTTAGTGTTTAAAAACGCAAAAAATACGGAATCAATTCCACTTCCGAACGAAATTAATCTGTGACATCATGACTGTATAAGAATAATATACCTATCTACATTTTATGCTTTAGAAATAATAGCTTAATCTAGTTTACGGACACATCATAAAAATTAAAAAATGTAGCCTTTGATTTTAAGCAAAAAATTTAATTTTATTGCTTGGAAACTAGGTCGCGTCAAGCTATAAACGGTACAGATTATGGAAGTGGACCATCTAGAGATTAAAAAACAGTCACCGTGCAAAAAATCGTGTGACCAGTTTTCCAGAAATCTGGCTTCATCCTAAATGGTCAGGAAAATTTTAATTATTTTATTGCTTGGAAACTAGGTCACGTCAACAACAACCGATACAAATTATGCAAGTGCACCAGGGGAGTTACTGCGTATTTCGATTCTTTCCTGTAAACTTGCTTCACCCAAAATGGTCAGACAAATATGTGACTCCTTCTTATATCTGGGGACCAGGGCACGCCAAGCAATAACCGATACTGAATATAAGGACATCACCTATATATTAAAAGGCATTCGCATTCACCATGCAAAAACTCTGGAGCAGTTTTGCAGAAAAAAAAAGAAACGAATTATTTTTTTACAAAGTCTATTTATTTAAAAAAAAGTTTAAAAATTTATATAGGTTTTTACATTTAAATTCAATTTTTTAAACTTCTAATTAAATTTTTTTAACTTTAAATTCAATTTTATAAACTTCCATTCCAATTCAATATTATAAACTCCAAATTCAATTTTATAAACTTCAAAATCAATTTTATTAACTAAATTCAAAGTTTATAGAACTGAGTTTGAAGTTTATAAAATTGAAATTAAAGTTAAAAAATTGAATTTGAAGTTTAAAAAATTGAATTTGGAGTTTATTGAAAGTTAAAAACCTATATGTACATTTAGAATAATATAAAATAAAAAATCATCACATTCATATTAACAAAAAAAAAAAACAAAAATATATATGTACATATATGTCATACCAGAGCCTTATTTTGATTACGATTACAATTTATTGTTATTACAATTTCTTTCTGAATTCTAATTGATTACGATTACTAATAATCTAAAAGTAATCTGGATTACTGGAAATTACAACAAAATAATCAAAAAGAAATAAAATAATCAAAAAATAATCCGACTACTTTAAAATTACTTTTGATTCTTTTGGATTATTTGCTCGTAATTTTAAGTAATTCAGATTACTTTTCCATTATTAGTAATCGTATAAATTGGATTAAAAAAAGAAAGATCATTTACTCCTTGGAAGTGGTGGAGGAGGAGGAGCACTCCAGTTTATGTGCTGGTGTTGGGGTAGTTGCTGCATCTGTGGTTGTTGCTGTTGTTGTTTGGGTGGTTGTTGCTGCTGTTGTTGTTTGGGTGGTTGTTGCTGCTGTTGTTGTTTAGGTGGTTGTTGCTGCTGTTGTTGTTTGGGTGGTTGTTGCTGCTGTTGTTGTTTGGGTGGTTTTTCCTGCTGCTCTTCTAATTTGGGTGATTGTTGCTGCTGCTCATGTTGTTGCTGGTGATCTTGTTGTTGGCCTAGTTGTTTTTGTGGTTGCTGTTGCGGTTTTTGTTGAACTAGTTGTTACGGTTCTTGTTGAACTAGTTGTTGCGGCTGCTGCTGTTGTTGTTGTACTAATTTTCGGACTTTCTGTTGTGTTTTTTTTAAGATTCTGCGAACTTTCCTGGGGTGGAGTTTTTGCTTCTTTTTTTTCTTTTCGGGTTCGTCCCCCTCAAGGGAAATTTTAATTTTGAAAGGAAAATGCAAAGACTAAAAAGAAAAAATGGTATGATAAATTAAAATTTTCATGTAATATGGTTATAAACACATGTGGAAACGTAAATTCTTAATAAAATTTTGTAAAAGTTTAATTCATTAATTTTAAAAAAGTAATAATTCATCATGAAATAAGTGTCATTTTAAAAAATTTTAAGTTTTTCTGTTATTGAGAAAACATTTATTTGACAAACTATATTAATATTTGCATTAGAAACAAAGTTTTCAATTTACTCACCATTATTTTACCATTATCTTGCTTTATTCAAATCTGGGATATGAGGAAATTATCGAGAGGCAGAAACAGCCGTTAACTATAAGAAAAATAAGACTTTTAAAATAAAAGTTCAAATTCATAACAAATATAATTTAGGTACAAATCTAGCTTAGTGAAGAAAAAAAGTATTGAGGGTAATAGAGAATTAAAAAAGTCGCCCATATTTTCCGAGTTATGGGCCTCTGAACTTTTTATATGAAACTGTTATTATGCGCTAGATTTTTTTAAGATATCAAGTCAATATGGGTATCATTTAAAAATATCTTTCAGTTTAATGCTTTTCAACTTAAAATTAGCCAAATAAAAGGTAAAATTAATTAAAGTTCCCATATTCATATGATAACTACCTTTTTCTTCAGATGACTTAATTAATTATATGAGCACAAAATATTCAAGTAAAAAAAGAAAAAAATAATATATTTTTCATAGAGCTAGATGTAAACGGAAAGTAAGTTGCTAGTTTAAAAAAAATTAAAATTTATTTAATATTGTGTTAAAATCTTTTTGAAATCGTGAATTAAATTTTCATTATAAACAATCTTTGGTACATCCTTCGGAGTAACTTAATTGTATGAGCATGAGTGTATATCGTTTTTTTAAATTCCTCTTATAGATTCAAAAATATAATGTAGAATGCATAAATACAGATATAGCTATTACACAGCACAACAAAATAAAAAAATTTCATGTGCTCTTAAAACCACTATATAATTTTGATGTATCATGACTACCTTTGTACAAAAATGGTAAAATTTTTAAATTCTATGGATAGATTTTTTTTAAAAAAAATTTTTTTTAAAATTGCAATTTTTTTGAGACGTTTCTTCAAATAATTAATGATAACTCAAAAACTACTAGTCCGATATTATTAAAATAAATTCGGAAAAATTAAGATTTGCATAGCCTTTAATTCGTCTATATATCGCGTTTCAATCGGATCAATAGTATCGGAGTTATAATAAAAAACTTAAGAAAAAAATATATTTTTTACGTAAAAATGGCAAAAATTTTCGTTTTAAAAAAATCATAAAAAATCGAAAACGGCAAAAAACTTCCAGATTCATTTTTTTATCGCATAGCGACATATAATAGCAACAAAATGAGATATCGATTGATTGATTGATAAAAATCGATTGATTTTTTTCGAATTTATTCACATTTTAGTGAATTCGCTCATTTTCACAAAATTTTAGTTTTTTGCTTGATATACGCATTATAGCGGGTTTTCAAATGTGTGAAAAACATAAATTTTCCAATTTCAAGGGGTGCATGTCGGATTAATGTTAGATTTGATGAGAAACTTCCACCCACAAAATTTTAGTCGAATTCGACAACGTTAACACGTAGCGCATAGGCCCCAAATCTGAAAAAAGCGTTTAAATCGAAAATAATTGACAAATTTTCAGTTTTTGCAAAATTAACGCTATTTATTTTCCCTTTTGTAAAAAAGTGGATCCTGGTCCTTAGGGCAAACACAATGAGATTTACAATAAGCTACATATCTTTTAAATCGGTTAAACAGTTTTCAAGTTACTTGCCGAAGGCAATTGACAAAAAAATGTAACTAAGTCAAATCGATGGAATAGATCGAAAATGCATTTCATTGTTTTATTCATGTATTTTCTTTTATTTTATATTTTATTATTTAAATATATTACAACATATAAAATAAGGAAATAAATAAATAAATATTATAAACTACAAACTTTGGAATTTTCTTTTATGACATTTTCTATTATTGAATAACGAAGTGTTGCTCTGAATACTCCAGCAAAAATCTGCCATCATGTGTGCATCCCAGCGACCCTGGTATCTTTCCTCCATTGTCCGAATATCTTGGTGAAATCGTTCGCCCTGTTCCTCACTTAAGTCTCCTAGATTTTCAGGAAAACGATCTAAGTGACTGTGAAGGTAATGTAACTTGATGCTCATGTTGCATCCAAGATTCTGGAAGTGAGTTAACATCTCTTCAACGTGCGCAACATAATCATCATCCTTGTTATTTCCTAAGAAATGTTGAATAACCCATACAAACGAATCCCATGCATTTTTCTCAATTTCTGACATTGAACTGAGAAAATCGGTATCTTTGACCAATTTGCGAATTTGTGGGCCGTCAAATATTCCTGCTCTCAGCTTTTCCATACTCAAACTTTTAAACTTCCTTGAAATATACTGGAAACATTCACCATCTTTGTTAAGTGCTTTAACAAATTGTTTCATCAGACCAAGTTTAATGTGAAGAGGGGGTAATATGATGCGATCTCGGGGCACCAGAGATACATTTATAACATTCCTCATACCTGGGTCCAGTGTTTCCCTATAAGGCCATTGTTTTCTCTTCCAGTGTTCTGACTTAGCTCTGCTGTCCCATAAACATAAAAAACAAGGGTATTTGGTAAACTTAAAGAAAACTTCGGAAAACTTAAAGACATGTAGCTTATTGTAAATCTCATTGTGTTTGCCCTAAGGACCAGGATCCACTTTTTTGCAAAAGGGAAAATAAATAGCGTTAATTTTGCAAAAACTGAAAATTTGTCAATTATTTTCGATTTAAAACCTTTTTTTCAGATTTGGGGCCTATGCGCTACGTGTTAACGTTGTCGAATTCGACTAAAATTTTGTGGGTGGAAGTTTCTCATCAAATCTAACATTAATCCGACATGCACCCCTTGAAATTGGAAAATTTATGTTTTTTACACATTTGAAAACCCGCTATAATGCGTATATCAAGCAAAAAACTAAAATTTTGTGAAAATGAGCGAATTCACTAAAATGTGAATAAATTCGAAAAAAATCAATCGATTTTTATGGTCGATATCTCATTTTGTTGCTATTATATGTCGCTATGCGATAAAAAAATGAATCTGGAAGTTTTTTGCCGTTTTCGATTTTTTATGATTTTTTTAAAACGAAAATTTTTGCCATTTTTACGTAAAAAATATATTTTTTTCTTAAGTTTTTTATTAACTCCGATACTATTGATCCGATTGAAACGCGATATATAGACGAATTAAAGGCTATGCAAATCTTAATTTTTCTGAATTTATTTTAATAATATCGGACTAGTAGTTTTTGAGTTATCATTAATTATTTGAAGAAACGTCTCAAAAAAATTGCAATTTAAAAAAAAAATTTTTTAAAAAAAAATCTATTCATAGAATTTAAAAATTTTACCATTTTTGTACTAAGGTAGCCATGATACATCAAATGTATATAGTAGTTACTCGAGCATATTTTTGCTGTTGCCCTGTGTTATTAACGGTATATAAAAATAATAGCGAAAAAAGTAATCGCCAGTAATGTTACACATTTTATATAAATTAAGACCGTTTATTTGAGAGTTACCAATTTTTGCCTTTTACTTGCATTTATTTGAACCAATTTGTTGATTGCAGACTTGCAACCTTAACTAGCCGAACTACGTCATCTAACGGGAAAACATGGGCTGGGAATAAAATTAAAACATTATATTAGCCAGCACAAGGGGATTATAAAAAAGTTATTAGCTTCACGGAAATTTAAAAACAATCCAATTTTAAAGAAAATAATACAGGTGGAATGGGAGATACTAATCCCCGCCCAATGTGCTGCATTAGTCCAAAATATGTCAAAGGAATGTGCTGAAATGCTAAGGAATAGATGCTGAACACAGTTTTAGGCTTTTAATAATTTCAAATGTCTTAGTTTCAATAACAAAATAAATAAAAAAACGTCTATATCAGGCATATCACAAATTCCGTTCGGAATGAAAATGATTTCGTACTAACAATTCATATCGGAATGGTTTTAGTGTTGAAAAATAATACTTGTTGTAAAAACTTTACTTATTTCAACATGAATATTCTAAGTAAGCTTTGGAAAATACTTTTGAAGTAATATTTTTCTCTTCAAATATTTTTCTTTCATTTTTCTTATTTAAAACATTGTTTATTCTTTTTAATAAACTTTTTATATTAAATTAAATTGTGTATTAATTCCTTCCGTGGATATCAAGAGAATTCCAACATTTAGCTTCTGCCAATTTCGTTCTTTTTAATTAAAAAGGAAAAAATAAAAAGACATGTCCCATCGGCAATTTCATTCAGAAGCGGAATTGATGAAAAACTAAAAAAATTTTCAGAATAAAACCACTCTCAATTTGCTGTGCGGAATTGATATTTTAGGCATTTTCTAGTTATTAACGATATTCCCAATCATCAATATTTCTCAATTAAACAAAAAATCTTATGTTTTTTTTACATTTATTTTATGTTGTCAAATTTAATACAAAAATGTGGTTTTGTATTTTTGTTTTAGTTTTATGAAATCGAACGGAATCTAAAAGAGCTGAAACCATTTCGATCCGAATAGTAACTACGAAATCATGTCAATTTTGAACGATTTTTGTGACATGATTGATTAAATAGCGTTTTTTGAAAGGTAAACAAATATTGGTTTCCTATGATAGAAAAATATAACAAAATGCCTAAAATATCTTCAGTAGCAACAGCAAATTAATAAATTAAGTAGCAGAGATTTAGCAATAAGATGTCTTGAATAGTGTAAACTGATAGAAAATGCTTAAAATATCGATTGCAAATGGCAACTTGAAAGTGGTTTCATTACAATTTTTTCGCTTTTCGAAGAAGCAAAATACGGAATCAATTCCACTTCCGAACGAAATTAAGCTGTGACATCATGGCTGTATATGAATAATATAACTATCTACATTTTATGCTTTAGGAATAATAACTTAATCTAGTTTACGGACACATCATAAAAATTAAAAAAAGTAGCCTTTGACTTTAAGCCAAAAATTTTAAGTTAAAAAATTAGGGACGACCCTTAGTTTCGGAGTTACGGACTCCCAAGCTTTCTATATAAAGTATGGTATATCTCGATTATTTTATGGCACAATAACGCAATATGGATATTATTGTAATGGCAAGTTAAAGTACTATCCAACTAAAGTGAAATTTACAATAAAAGTGAAAAATATTTTAAATAAGTAAAAAAATTTTTTTTTATTTTTATTCTACGCCTGGCTATGGAGGAAATCTTTAGTAAGCGAAGCCAGTGTTGGTTACACCATAGAGAAAATCCTTGATAATTATTGCTTTAATTACTATACCATTGATACCCATATTTCCTTTTCCGTCATAAAATGGTGGAGATATATAAATATATCACATATTATACATAGAAACTTTGGTGGCCCGTAACTCCGAAACTAAGAGTCGGCCCCAATTTTTTTATTTTAAATTTTTTACTTAAAATTAAATTTAAGACACAATAGGCTACTTTTTTTAAATTTTTGTAATGCGTCCGTAAACTAGATTTGTTCCGAAATAATGAATTCTAAAAATTAGTAAATATATTACCAAGAAATGAGTTCGCTTTTGATTCACCACGGACTCTTTTACTCAGAAAATTTGGGCGAATGCCAATTTTTTAATTTTATTACTCTGAATACACACTTTTTATTAGAGAAGCTTTACCAACTACATCTAAAGTATTACTTACCTACACTAAATACACCAGTTATTTTAAAATTTTTCACCGACAGCAAAACCAACCGTGACCAACTAGACGCCAAATGAAACTGTGATGCTTTGAATGAGACGAAGAAATTCGTGATTTCAGTTAACTGTAAATGTACCGTTTTTTAAGTGTTTAAAAATGCAAAAAAATTTTAGTATTTTTAAAAAGTATGAATATATAAAGTGTGAATAAATAAACTGATAGAAAATCCTTAAAATATCGATTACAAATGGCAACTTAAAAGTGGTTTCATTACAATTTTTTCGTTTTTTAATAGCTTAATCTAGTTTACGGACACATCATAAAAATTAAAAAATGTAGCCTTTGATTTTAAGCAAAAAATTTTTAGTAAAAAAATTAGGGGCGACCCTTAGTTTCGGAGTTACGGACTCCCAAGTTTTTTATATAAAGTATAGTATATCTCGATTATTTTATAGCACAATAAGGCAATATGGATATTATTGTAATGGCAGTTGACATTGTAATCCAACTAAAGTGAAATTTATAATAAAAATGAAAAATATTTTAAATAAATAAAAAATTTTTTTTTTATTCTACGCCTGGCTATGGAGGAAATCTTAAGTAAGCGAAGCCAGTGTTGGTTATACCATAGAGAAAATCCTTGCGTCCAGCCGAAGGATGGCTATGCAGAAAAATAGCTTGATAATGCTTTAATTACTATACCATTGATACCCATATTTCCTTTTCCGTCATAAAATGGTGGAGACATATAAATATATCACATATTATACATAGAAATTTTGGACACAATAGGCTACTTTTTTTTTAAACTAGATTTGTTCCGAAATAATGAATTCTAAAAATTAGTAAATTATTTTACCAAGAAATGAGTTCGCTTTTGATTCACCACGGACTCTTTTAAGCTATAAGTAAATTAACCATTACTCAGAAAATTTGGGCGAATACCAATTTTTTAATTTAATTACTCTGAATATACACTTTTTATTAGAGAAGCTTTACCAACTACATTTAAAATATTACTTACCTACACTAAATACACCAGTTATTTTAAAATTTCTCACCGACAGCAAAACCAGCAGTGACCAACTAGACGCCAAATTAAACTGTGATGCTTTGAATGAGACGAACCAAGGAGACGAAGAAATTCGTGATTTAAGTTAACTGTAAATGTACCGTTTTTTTTTTAGTGTTTAAAAACGCAAAAAATACGGAATCAATTCCACTTCCGAACGAAATTAAGCTGTGACATCATGGCTGTATATGAATAATATACCTATCTACATTTTATGCTTTAGAAATAATAGCTTAATCTAGTTTACGGACACATCATAAAAATTAAAAAATGTAGCCTTTGATTTTAAGCAAAAAATTTAATTTTATTGCTTGGAAACTAGGTCGCGTCAAGCTATAAACGGTACAGATTATGGAAGTGGACCATCTAGAGATTCAAAAACAGTCACCGTGCAAAAAATCGTGTGACCAGTTTTCCAGAAATCTGGCTTCATCCAAAATGGTCAAGAAAATTGTAATTATTTTATTGCTTGGAAACTAGGTCACGTCAACAACAACCGATACAAATTATGCAAGTGCACCAGGGGAGTTACTGCGTATTTCGATTCTTTCCTGTAAACTTGCTTCACCCAAAATGGTCAGACAAATATGTGACTCCTTCTTATATCTGGGGACCAGGGCACGCCAAGCAATAACCGATACTGAATATAAGGACATCACCTATATATTAAAAGGCATTCGCATTCACCATGCAAAAACTCTTGAGCAGTTCATCAGAAAAAAAAGAAACGAATTATTTTTTTACAAAGTCCATTTATTAAAAAAAAAGGTTTAAAAATTTATATAGGTTTTTACATTTAAATTCAATTTTTTAAACTTCTAATTAAATTTTTTTAACTTTAAATTCAATTTTATAAACTTCCAATTCAATATTATAAACTCCAAATTCAATTTTATAAACTTCAAATTCAATTTTATTAACTAAATTCAAAGTTTATAGAACTGAGTTTGAAGTTTATAAAATTGAAATTAAAGTTAAAAAATTGAATTTGAAGTTTAAAAAAATTAATTGAAAGTTAAAAACCTATATGTACATTTAAAATAATATAAAATAAAAAATCATCACATTCATATTAACAAAAAAAAAAAACAAAAATATATATGTACATATATGTCATACCAGAGCCTTATTTTGATTACGATTATAATTTATTGTTATTACAATTTCTTTCTGAATTCTAATTGATTACGATTACTAATAATCTAAAAGTAATCTGGATTACTGGAAATTACAACAAAATAATCAAAAAGAAATAAAGTAATCAAAAAATAATCCGACTACTTTAAAATTACTTTTGGATTATTTGCTCGTAATTCTAAGTAATTCAGATTACTTTTCCATTATTAGTAATCGTATAAATTGTTTAAATTGGATTAAGAAAGATCATTTACTCCTTGGAAGTGGTGGAGGATGAGGAGAGGCACTCCAGTTTATGTGCTGGTGTTGGGGTAGTTGCTGCATCTGTGGTTGGTGCTGTTGCTTTTGTTGTTTGTGTGGTTGTTGCTGCTGTTGTTGTTTGGGTGGTTGTTGCTGCTGTTGTTGTTTAGGTGGTTGTTGTTGTTGTAACAGCTCTGCTGTTGTCGGAAGTTCTTTCCTGAAAAGATTTAAGGTGTATAAATTAATTATTGTAAAAGTGTCACGTGGGTGGAACTTGGAGCTGGAGAAATTGCGCAACTTCAATCGGTCTTAACCATAGGTCTATGGGGCGCAGATCCGTAGGCCTATTGGGACATTGAAATAGATGCACCGTGTCATGGGGGCTTTGAAGGCAGGCTGGGCAACGAATTAAAGTTCCGGGAACTATACGCTCGCGGTAGCAGTTAAGAATACTGCACCATCCGGCCCTTAATTGTGCTAAGGTGGTTCTTGTTTGCCTGGGAAGAAGCCTTTCATTTTCTGCAATCGTTGGGGGGTGTTCATTAAGGACCCTATTACATCTATAGCCATTCATAGCTCCTAAAACCGCCTGTTGATGTAATAGCTTTTGGGCGTCTGCTATGGCCACTCGATCTATAAGAGATGGAATAGTATCTCGAATGTCATTGCGATATAGACGAAAGTCCTGCCGGATGTGACGGGGAGACGGATCTTGAATGACCACTTCATGGTTAGGTTGGGTGGGCAGGTGACAAGCCACCAGGTATTGCTTTGTCAGTAGCTCATTGTGCTGCCTGACCGGCAGTATCCTGGTCTCCTCATGAAGATGATCTATGTTTGTCATTCTGACACATCCGGTAGCGATTCCAAGTGCATTATTTTGTGCAGTTTGTAAAACTCGCCATTTAGTATCACTGAGGAACGAGGTCCAAATAGGGGCAGCATAACTAAAGAGAGAGCGAGCAATTGCCTTGAAAGTTGTTATTATGGTCTCTTTAGTCATTCCCCAAGAGGTGCCTGAAAGAGCTTTTAGGACTTTGTTCCGAGATTTCTCTTTCTGGTTGATGTAAGTGGCGTGTGAAGCGAAGTGAAGGAGGCTGTCGAAGACCACGCCTAAAATTTTTGGGTTTTGCACCGTAGGGATACGTCGGCCTTCGATAGAGATATCTAATTCTTACTTACTTCTTTAGTCCAGGAAGTGAAAAGAGACACTGAAGACTTTGGGGGTGATAGCTGAAGTCTACGTTCCTGTATAAATTGTGAGATGGTGGCCAAATATTGAGTAATTTTAGCACTTATGTCTTGGATGTTAATACCAGATGAATAGATGGTGCAATCATCTGCATAAGACACCATCTTGATATCTTGTGGTGGGGCAGGAAGTTGTGCAAGATATAAGTTGAAGAGTATAGGTGACAGTACTCCTCCTTGTTGGCCTAGTTGTTTTTGTGGTTGCTGTTGCGGTTTTTGTTGAACTAGTTGTTGCGGTTCTTGTTGAACTAGTTGTTGCGGCTGCTGCTGTTGTTGTTGTACTAATTTCCGGACTTTCTGTTGTGTTTTTTTTTAAGATTCTGCGAACTATCCTGGGGTGGAAGTTTTGTTTCTTTTTTTCTTTTCGGGTTCGTCCCCCTCAAGGGAAATCTTAATTTTGAAAGGAATATGCAAAGACTAAAAAGAAAAAATGGTATGATAAATTAAAATTTTCATGTAATATAGTTATAAACACATGTGGAAACGTAAATTCTTAATAAAATTTTATAAAAGTTTAATTCATTAATTTTAAAAAAGTAATAATTCATCATGAAATAAGTGTCATTTTAAAAAATTTTAAGTTTTTCTGTTATTGAGAAAACATTTATTTGACAAACTATATTAATATTTGCATTAGAAACAATTTACTTACCATTATTTTGCTTTATTCAAATCTGGGATATGAGGAAATTATCGAGAGGCAGAAACAGCCGTTAACTATAAGAAAAATAAGACTTTTAAAATAAAAGTTCAAATTCATAACAAATATAATTTAGGTACAAATCTAGCTTAGTGAAGAAAAAAAGTATTGAGGGTAATAGGGAATTAAAAAAGTCGCCCATATTTTCCGAGTTATGGGCCTCTGAACTTTTCATATGAAACTGTTATTATGCGCTAGATTTTTTTAAGATATCAAGTCAATATGGGTATCATTTAAAAATATCTTTCAGTTTAATGCTTTTCAATTTAAAATTAGCCAAATAAAAGGTAAAATTAATTAAAGTTCCCATATTCATTTCATAATTACCTTTTTCTTCAGATGACTTAATTAATTATATGAGCACAAAATATTCAAGTAAAAAAAGAAAAAAATAAAATATTTTTCATAGAGCTACATGTAAACGGAAAGTAAGTTGCTAGTTTAAAAAAAAATTAAAATTTATTTAATATTGTGTTAAAATCTTTTTGAAATCGTAAATTAAATGCTCATTATAAACAATCTTTGGTACATCCTTAGGAGTAACTTAGTTGTATGAGCATGAGTGTATATCGTTTTTTTAAATTCCTCTTATAGATTCAAAAATATAATGTAGAATGCATAAATACAGATATAGCTATTATCACCGGTATATAAAAATAATAGCGAAGAAAGTAATCGCCAGTAATGTTACACATTTTATATAAATTAAGACCGTTTATTTGAGAGTTACCAATTTTTGCCTTTTACTTGCATTTATTTGAACCAATTTGTTGATTGCCGACTTGCAACCTTAACTAGCCGAACTACCTTATATTAGCCAGAACAATTTTCTGAATAAAATCCGATAGAAAATCAAAAGGGGATTATAAAAAAGTTATTAGCTTCACGGAAATTTAAAAACAATCCAATTTTAAAGAAATTTGTTCTAAAAACTTTACTTATTTCAACATGAATATTCTAAGTAAGCTTTGAAAAATACTTTTGAAGTAATATTTTTCTCTTCAAATATTTTTCTTTCGTTTTTCTTATTTAAAACATTGTTTATTCTTTTTAATAAACTTTTTATATTAAATTAAATTGTGTATTAATTCCTTCCGTGGATATCAAGAGAATTCCAACATTTAGCTTCTGCCAATTTCGTTCTTTTTAATTAAAAAGGAAAAAATAAAAAGACATGTCCCATCGGCATTTTCATTCAGAAGTGGAATTGATTCCGTATTTTGCTTCTTTGAAAAACGAAAAAAATTTTCAGAATAAAACCACTCTCAATTTGCTGTGCGGAATTGATATTTTAGGCATTTTCTAGTTATTAACGATATTCCCAATCATCAATATTTCTCAATTAAACAAAAAATCTTATGTTTTTTTTACATTTATTTTATGTTGTCAAATTTAATACAAAAATGTGGTTTTGTATTTTTGTTTTAGTTTTATGAAATCGAACGGAATCTAAAAGAGCTGAAACCATTTCGATCCGAATAGTAACTACGAAATCATGTCAATTTTGAACGATTTTTGTGACATGATTGATTAAATAGCGTTTTTTGAAAGGTAAACAAATATTGGTTTCCTATGATAGAAAAATATAACAAAATGCCTAAAATATCTTCAGTAGCAACAGCAAATTAATAAATTAAGTAGCAGAGATTTAGCAATAAGATGTCTTGAATAGTGTAAACTGATAGAAAATGCTTAAAATATCGATTGCAAATGGCAACTTGAAAGTGGTTTCATTACAATTTTTTCGCTTTTCGAAGAAGCAAAATACGGAATCAATTCCACTTCCGAACGAAATTAAGCTGTGACATCATGGCTGTATATGAATAATATAACTATCTACATTTTATGCTTTAGGAATAATAACTTAATCTAGTTTACGGACACATCATAAAAATTAAAAAAAGTAGCCTTTGACTTTAAGCCAAAAATTTTAAGTTAAAAAATTAGGGACGACCCTTAGTTTCGGAGTTACGGACTCCCAAGCTTTCTATATAAAGTATGGTATATCTCGATTATTTTATGGCACAATAACGCAATATGGATATTATTGTAATGGCAAGTTAAAGTACTATCCAACTAAAGTGAAATTTACAATAAAAGTGAAAAATATTTTAAATAAGTAAAAAAATTTTTTTTTATTTTTATTCTACGCCTGGCTATGGAGGAAATCTTTAGTAAGCGAAGCCAGTGTTGGTTACACCATAGAGAAAATCCTTGATAATTATTGCTTTAATTACTATACCATTGATACCCATATTTCCTTTTCCGTCATAAAATGGTGGAGATATATAAATATATCACATATTATACATAGAAACTTTGGTGGCCCGTAACTCCGAAACTAAGAGTCGGCCCCAATTTTTTTATTTTAAATTTTTTACTTAAAATTAAATTTAAGACACAATAGGCTACTTTTTTTAAATTTTTGTAATGCGTCCGTAAACTAGATTTGTTCCGAAATAATGAATTCTAAAAATTAGTAAATATATTACCAAGAAATGAGTTCGCTTTTGATTCACCACGGACTCTTTTACTCAGAAAATTTGGGCGAATGCCAATTTTTTAATTTTATTACTCTGAATACACACTTTTTATTAGAGAAGCTTTACCAACTACATCTAAAGTATTACTTACCTACACTAAATACACCAGTTATTTTAAAATTTTTCACCGACAGCAAAACCAACCGTGACCAACTAGACGCCAAATGAAACTGTGATGCTTTGAATGAGACGAAGAAATTCGTGATTTCAGTTAACTGTAAATGTACCGTTTTTTAAGTGTTTAAAAATGCAAAAAAATTTTAGTATTTTTAAAAAGTATGAATATATAAAGTGTGAATAAATAAACTGATAGAAAATCCTTAAAATATCGATTACAAATGGCAACTTAAAAGTGGTTTCATTACAATTTTTTAATAGCTTAATCTAGTTTACGGACACATCATAAAAATTAAAAAATGTAGCCTTTGATTTTAAGCAAAAAATTTTTAGTAAAAAAATTAGGGGCGACCCTTAGTTTCGGAGTTACGGACTCCCAAGTTTTTTATATAAAGTATAGTATATCTCGATTATTTTATAGCACAATAAGGCAATATGGATATTATTGTAATGGCAAGTTAAAGTACTATCCAACTAAAGTGAAATTTATAATAAAAATGAAAAATATTTTAAATAAATAAAAATTTTTTTTTTTTATTCTACGCCTGGCTATGGAGGAAATCTTAAGTAAGCGAAGCCAGTGTTGGTTATACCATAGAGAAAATCCTTGCGTCCAGCCGAAGGATGGCTATGCAGAAAAATAGCTTGATAATGCTTTAATTACTATACCATTGATACCCATATTTCCTTTTCCGTCATAAAATGGTGGAGACATATAAATATATCACATATTATACATAGAAATTTTGGACACAATAGGCTACTTTTTTTTTAAACTAGATTTGTTCCGAAATAATGAATTCTAAAAATTAGTAAATTATTTTACCAAGAAATGAGTTCGCTTTTGATTCACCACGGACTCTTTTAAGCTATAAGTAAATTAACCATTACTCAGAAAATTTGGGCGAATACCAATTTTTTAATTTAATTACTCTGAATATACACTTTTTATTAGAGAAGCTTTACCAACTACATTTAAAATATTACTTACCTACACTAAATACACCAGTTATTTTAAAATTTCTCACCGACAGCAAAACCAGCAGTGACCAACTAGACGCCAAATTAAACTGTGATGCTTTGAATGAGACGAACCAAGGAGACGAAGAAATTCGTGATTTAAGTTAACTGTAAATGTACCGTTTTTTTTTAGTGTTTAAAAACGCAAAAAATACGGAATCAATTCCACTTCCGAACGAAATTAAGCTGTGACATCATGGCTGTATATGAATAATATACCTATCTACATTTTATGCTTTAGAAATAATAGCTTAATCTAGTTTACGGACACATCATAAAAATTAAAAAATGTAGCCTTTGATTTTAAGCAAAAAATTTAATTTTATTG
The DNA here is from genome assembly GCA_949628195.1 of Phasia obesa. Taxonomy (NCBI): domain Eukaryota; kingdom Metazoa; phylum Arthropoda; class Insecta; order Diptera; family Tachinidae; genus Phasia; species Phasia obesa. The sequence goes on from CATIVE010000013.1 coordinate 36,967, forward strand.
CTTGGAAACTAGGTCGCGTCAAGCTATAAACGGTACAGATTATGGAAGTGGACCATCTAGAGATTCAAAAACAGTCACCGTGCAAAAAATCGTGTGACCAGTTTTCCAGAAATCTGGCTTCATCCAAAATGGTCAGGAAAATTTTAATTATTTTATTGCTTGGAAACTAGGTCACGTCAACAACAACCGATACAAATTATGCAAGTGCACCAGGGGAGTTACTGCGTATTTCGATTCTTTCCTGTAAACTTGCTTCACCCAAAATGGTCAGACAAATATGTGACTCCTTCTTATATCTGGGGACCAGGGCACGCCAAGCAATAACCGATACTGAATATAAGGACATCACCTATATATTAAAAGGCATTCGCATTCACCATGCAAAAACTCTTGAGCAGTTCATCAGAAAAAAAAGAAACGAATTATTTTTTTACAAAGTCCATTTATTAAAAAAAAAAGGTTTAGAAATTTATATAGGTTTTTACATTTAAATTCAATTTTTTAAACTTCTAATTAAATTTTTTTAACTTTAAATTCAATTTTATAAACTTCCAATTCAATATTATAAACTCCAAATTCAATTTTATAAACTTCAAATTCAATTTTATTAACTAAATTCAAAGTTTATAGAACTGAGTTTGAAGTTTATAAAATTGAAATTAAAGTTAAAAAATTGAATTTGAAGTTTAAAAAAATTAATTGAAAGTTAAAAACCTATATGTACATTTAGAATAATATAAAATAAAAAATCATCACATTCATATTAACAAAAAAAAAAAAAAAAAACAAAAATATATATGTACATATATGTCATACCAGAGCCTTATTTTGATTACGATTATAATTTATTGTTATTACAATTTCTTTCTGAATTCTAATTGATTACGATTACTAATAATCTAAAAGTAATCTGGATTACTGGAAATTACAACAAAATAATCAAAAAGAAATAAAGTAATCAAAAAATAATCCGACTACTTTAAAATTACTTTTGGATTATTTGCTCGTAATTCTAAGTAATTCAGATTACTTTTCCATTATTAGTAATCGTATAAATTGTTTAAATTGGATTAAAAAAAGAAAGATCATTTACTCCTTGGAAGTGGTGGAGGATGAGGAGAGGCACTCCAGTTTATGTGCTGGTGTTGGGGTAGTTGCTGCATCTGTGGTTGGTGCTGTTGCTTTTGTTGTTTGTGTGGTTGTTGCTGCTGTTGTTGTTTGGGTGGTTGTTGCTGCTGTTGTTGTTTAGGTGGTTGTTGTTGTTGTAACAGCTCTGCTGTTGTCGGAAGTTCTTTCCTGAAAAGATTTAAGGTGTATAAATTAATTATTGTAAAAGTGTCACGTGGGTGGAACTTGGAGCTGGAGAAATTGCGCAACTTCAATCGGTCTTAACCATAGGTCTATGGGGCGCAGATCCGTAGGCCTATTGGGACATTGAAATAGATGCACCGTGTCATGGGGGCTTTGAAGACAGGCTGGGCAACGAATTAAAGTTCCGGGAACTATACGCTCGCGGTAGCAGTTAAGAATACTGCACCATCCGGCCCTTAATTGTGCTAAGGTGGTTCTTGTTTGCCTGGGAAGAAGCCTTTCATTTTCTGCAATCGCTGGGGGGTGTTCATTAAGGACCCTATTACATCTATAGCCATTCATAGCTCCTAAAACCGCCTGTTGATGTAATAGCTTTTGGGCGTCTGCTATGGCCACTCGATCTATAAGAGATGGAATAATATCTCGAATGTCATTGCGATATAGACGAAAGTCCTGCCGGATGTGACGGGGAGACGGATCTTGAATGACCACTTCATGGTTAGGTTGGGTTGGCAGGTGACAAGCCACCAGGTATTGCTTTGTCAGTAGCTCATTGTGCTGCCTGACCGGCAGTATCCTGGTCTCCTCATGAAGATGATCTATGTTTGTCATTCTGACACATCCGGTAGCGATTCCAAGTGCATTATTTTGTGCAGTTTGTAAAACTCGCCATTTAGTATCACTGAGGAACGAGGTCCAAATAGGGGCAGCATAACTAAAGAGAGAGCGAGCAATTGCCTTGAAAGTTGTTATTATGGTCTCTTTAGTTATTCCCCAAGAGGTGCCTGAAAGAGCTTTTAGGACTTTGTTCCGAGATTTCTCTTTCTGGTTGATGTAAGTGGCGTGTGAAGCGAAGTGAAGGAGGCTGTCGAAGACCACGCCTAAAATTTTTGGGTTTTGCACCGTAGGGATACGTCGGCCTTCGATAGAGATATCTAATTCCATCCTTACTTCTTTAGTCCAGGAAGTGAAAAGAGACACTGAAGACTTTGGGGGTGATAGCTGAAGTCTACGTTCCTGTATAAATTGTGAGATGGTGGCCAAATATTGAGTAATTTTAGCACTTATGTCTTGGATGTTAATACCAGATGAATAGATGGTGCAATCATCTGCATAAGACACCATCTTGATATCTTGTGGTGGGGCAGGAAGTTGTGCAAGATATAAGTTGAAGAGTATAGGTGACAGTACTCCTCCTTGTTGGCCTAGTTGTTTTTGTGGTTGCTGTTGCGGTTTTTGTTGAACTAGTTGTTGCGGTTCTTGTTGAACTAGTTGTTGCGGCTGCTGCTGTTGTTGTTGTACTAATTTCCGGACTTTCTGTTGTGTTTTTTTTTAAGATTCTGCGAACTATCCTGGGGTGGAAGTTTTGTTTCTTTTTTTTCTTTTCGGGTTCGTCCCCCTCAAGGGAAATCTTAATTTTGAAAGGAAAATGCAAAGACTAAAAAGAAAAAATGGTATGATAAATTAAAATTTTCATGTAATATAGTTATAAACACATGTGGAAACGTAAATTCTTAATAAAATTTTATAAAAGTTTAATTCATTAATTTTAAAAAAGTAATAATTCATCATGAAATAAGTGTCATTTTAAAAAATTTTAAGTTTTTCTGTTATTGAGAAAACATTTATTTGACAAACTATATTAATATTTGCATTAGAAACAATTTACTTACCATTATTTTGCTTTATTCAAATCTGGGATATGAGGAAATTATCGAGAGGCAGAAACAGCTAACTATAAGAAAAACAGTTAACTATAAGAAAAATAAGACTTTTAAAATAAAAGTTCAAATTCATAACAAATATAATTTAGGTACAAATCTAGCTTAGTGAAGAAAAAAAGTATTGAGGGTAATAGGGAATTAAAAAAGTCGCCCATATTTTCCGAGTTATGGGCCTCTGAACTTTTCATATGAAACTGTTATTATGCGCTAGATTTTTTTAAGATATCAAGTCAATATGGGTATCATTTAAAAATATCTTTCAGTTTAATGCTTTTCAATTTAAAATTAGCCAAATAAAAGGTAAAATTAATTAAAGTTCCCATATTCATTTCATAACTACCTTTTTCTTCAGATGACTTAATTAATTATATGAGCACAAAATATTCAAGTAAAAAAAGAAAAAAATAAAATATTTTTCATAGAGCTACATGTAAACGGAAAGTAAGTTGCTAGTTTAAAAAAAAATTAAAATTTATTTAATATTGTGTTAAAATCTTTTTGAAATCGTAAATTAAATGCTCATTATAAACAATCTTTGGTACATCCTTAGGAGTAACTTAGTTGTATGAGCATGAGTGTATATCGTTTTTTTAAATTCCTCTTATAGATTCAAAAATATAATGTAGAATGCATAAATACAGATATAGCTATTATCACCGGTATATAAAAATAATAGCGAAGAAAGTAATCGCCAGTAATGTTACACATTTTATATAAATTAAGACCGTTTATTTGAGAGTTACCAATTTTTGCCTTTTACTTGCATTTATTTGAACCAATTTGTTGATTGCAGACTTGCAACCTTAACTAGCCGAACTACCTTATATTAGCCAGAACAATTTTCTGAATAAAATCCGATAGAAAATCAAAAGGGGATTATAAAAAAGTTATTAGCTTCACGGAAATTTAAAAACAATCCAATTTTAAAGAAATTTGTTCTAAAAACTTTACTTATTTCAACATGAATATTCTAAGTAAGCTTTGAAAAATACTTTTGAAGTAATATTTTTCTCTTCAAATATTTTTCTTTCGTTTTTCTTATTTAAAACATTGTTTATTCTTTTTAATAAACTTTTTATATTAAATTAAATTGTGTATTAATTCCTTCCGTGGATATCAAGAGAATTCCAACATTTAGCTTCTGCCAATTTCGTTCTTTTTAATTAAAAAGGAAAAAATAAAAAGACATGTCCCATCGGCATTTTCATTCAGAAGTGGAATTGATTCCGTATTTTGCTTCTTTGAAAAACGAAAAAAATTTTCAGAATAAAACCACTCTCAATTTGCTGTGCGGAATTGATATTTTAGGCATTTTCTAGTTATTAACGATATTCCCAATCATCCATATTTTTCAATTAAACAAAAAATCTTATGTTTTTTTTTTACATTTATTTTATGTTGTCAAATTTAATACAAAAATGTGGTTTTGTATTTTTGTTTTAGTTTTATGAAATCGAACGGAATCTAAAAGAGCTGAAACCATTTCGATCGGAATAGTAACTACGAAATCATGTCAATTTTGAACGATTTTTGTGACATGATTGAATAAATAGCGTTTTTTGAAAGGTAAACAAATATTGGTTTCCTATGATAGAAAAATATAACAAAATGCCTAAAATATCTTCAGTAGCAACAGCAAATTAATAAATTAAGTAGCAGAGATTTAGCAATAAGATGTCCTGAATAGTGTAAACTGATAGAAAATGCTTAAAATATCGATTGCAAATGGCAACTTTTTTTTTTTTTTTCTTCGCAATTTTTATTTATTGTATCTTCAATTTAATTGAACTATCAATAATTACTCATATCTTAAGTCTAAAAATATACTTGTTAAGTCCAACCAGTGCCGGACAAAAAAAATGTATGTTTCACGGTTACTGTAATTTGTGGGTTATCCCTCTGATGTACGGATGAGAGAAGCAGTGTCCCTCCTTCTTAGTCGAATGTAACCAGGTTCAGTTAGTATGTTACGGGCCAGTGGATTCGGATGAGTTTCAAGTTTCTTTAAATACCTTATGCCAAGTTTCGCTATTTCTGCTTTAACTGATGGCACGTTTAGATCTTTATGGATGTTCGAATTTTTTATATACCAGGGAGCAGATGTAATAATACGTAGAATCTTATTTTGGCGCCTTTGAATTTTTTCTACATTGGTAGCTGAGGCAGTGCCCCATAATTGAATGCCATAACACCATATTGGTTTTAGAATTGACTTGTATAATAAAAGTTTGCAGTCTAAAGCTAGAGTAGAATTTCTGCCAATTAGCCAGTTTAGTTGGACTGCTTTCAACTTCATTTGTGTTAACTTTGTTTCTATATGCCGTTTCCATGTAAGGCGCCGGTCAAGATGTATGCCGAGATATTTGACGTCTGAAAGCTGAGGTATCGTTTGGTTATTTATCCGAATAGGGGGGCAAGATGCTATACGCAATGTGAAGGTTATATGAGTACATTTTTGTTTATTCACTTTTATTCTCCATTTCTTCAACCATTTTTCTAAATTGGATATGTGGTCTTGTAAATATCGTGATGCTACTTCGGGTCTTTCGTGAATGCTCAAAAAAGCTGTGTCGTCAGCAAATGTTGATGTGTGAACTCGGTTTCTAGTTGGCATGTCTGATGTATACAATAAGTATAAAAAGGGCCCCAATATACTACCTTGGGGAACTCCGGCTTCGATTGGCTGGGGTGAGCTCAAAAAATCTCCTTCTTTCACAATAAATTTTCGTTCGGTTAAATAACTATCTAGCAGCTTATATAGGTTTACGGGCAAATTCAGTTTTAGCTTATATATTAGGCCTTCATGCCATACCTTATCGAATGCTTGAGAAACGTCGATAAAAAGCGCAGAGCAGTATTTTCTCTCTTCAAATGTCTTCTTAACAACATTGACTAACTTGTGAGTTTGTTCGATCGTACTATGTTTTTTCCTGAAGCCGAATTGATGGTTTGGAATACATCCTTTGTCGCTTAGAATAGGGTTAAGCTTAGTTATTAACATCCTCTCAAACAGCTTTGACATATTTGACAAAAGGCTTATAGGTCTGTATGATTCAATTTTTGTGTGGTCTTTTCCTGGTTTAGGAATCATGGTAACCAAGGACACCTTCCAATCTGTGGGAAAGTACTCAAAACGTAAAATAGCATTAAAAATAAAAAGAACGATTCTGCGAGCTACACGGGGCAACTCAATTAACATCTTGTTACTGGTTTTATCAACGCCAGGGGCTTTTTTGGTGTTCAAATCCGTTATTGCCTTTTCAAGATCACCAAATTCAAATCTTATCGGGACTGCAGCACTACCCTCGACAACTGGCAACTCAACTATATCGGTCGATATATTTGGGGTAAAAACCTTTTTCAAATGTCCAGCAAATAAATTTCCTTTTTCGGTATCACTTCTTGCCCAGCCTCCAGTTGAAGTTCGCAAGGGAGGCTTTCGTAAGACTGGCCTTTTAAGGTTTCTACAAGCACGCCATAACGAATAATCTGATTGAGGAGTTGCGTCTAGGTCTCCCAAATAGTTTTTCAGGGATGCTACTCTTCGAGCTTCCAGCATGTCTCTTAGCCGGTTCGTGCATTCTTTAAGTCTGCTTTTGAGTTGAGGAGATCTCTGTGATTGCCATTCTCTACGAATTTTTCTTTTTTCAGCCAAGAGCCGTTCGATATCTGCACAATAAATTTGATTGTATCTAGGTAATTGTCGGGTTATTGTTGAATGTTGGGCAGCTGATTTGAGGTTTTGGTCAAAATCAATAAGACTCCGCTCTACGTCTTCAGGTGTTCTTAGCGGGATGTTTTCCGAACAATGAGTACTAAGATACTTTCTATATTTAAACCAATTAATGCTTGAGGCAGTCATTGGTGATATAATGTTTTGTTTGTCCCATATATAGACGATAGTGGGTGAATGATCTGAGGATAATTCAAGTGACGCTTCAGCTTTAATCGTTTCTCTTGGAATACCCTTAATCACTCAGTAGGCCAATAGGTGGGTTGTCCACTTGATATCACATTCAGACGCATTTTTGAAATTGTGTCAAACAAAACTCGACCTTTTGGAGTTATTAGGCGTGATCCCCAAAACGTATGTTTAGCGTTGTAGTCGCCTGATGCTATGAAACAGGGACCTAGTGATTTGAAGAAATCGCTGTATTGACTCTCTGATATTTGAAACCTAGGAGGTGAATAAATTGAAGAAATAACTAAGTTTTGATGAAATTCTTCAATACAGATGTTTGTTGCTTGTAGGTAATCTTCACAAAAATCACACAGTAAATAATGTTTGATTCGAGCCTTTATTAGTATTGCTGAACCACCACATGCTATGTCACGGGGGTCTTTGGTGTCATATAAGATGTAGCCATTTATTTTGAAAAAGCTATTTGTTGTTAAGTGAGTCTCTGAAACCAGCATGACATCAATTTGGTCCTTCTTAAGGAAGTACTCGAGTTAATTTTTGTGTTGGCGCAAGCCGTTTGCGTTCCAGAAACATATTTTTAAACAGTTCATGGTTTGTTAAGTAACGCCTGCAACATAGTAGATTGCATGCGTACCATTTCTTGCATCATGCTGCTCATAGAGCTCATAAAACTGTTTATCGAATGCACTAATGTCTCGATGCTTGCTTCGAGACGATTAAAATTACCAGATGGTGTTTGTTCTTTAGGATGCGATTGCAAATTAGGAGTAGAATTAGTTGTCGGTGTGGCTTTATGTACTGCAGTATGATTGGTTTTTACCATATCCGCGTATGAAACATGTTGGGTTGTTGGTTGGGCTAACTGAGGGTAATGAGCATTTGCTCGATATTGTGGGTGCTTAGCAGGAGTATTTGATTTTTGAGTGGTTTTCCTTACCATGGAAAAAACTGGACAGCCTCTGTAGTTAGCAGTGTGGTTTCCACCGCAATTGCTACAGTTTTTAACTTTCGAGTCATCCCTTGCTTTGTCGCATTGGGCGGAACAATGTAGCTCTCCACACACAACGCAAACCGGAGGCAATTTGCAGTAAGCCCTAGTATGACCATATTCTTGGCAATTTAGACACTGTACGGGTCCTGATCGCTTATGCGGTTCCTCTACGCTTATTTTGCGGTGCAACAGATATCTTAAATTATAGATAGGGTGCGTTTCGTTCTTTTTCAATCGCATATCTCCAGGTTCCAATTCAACGCGAAATAGAGGTTGAGGGACACGTTCTCGATTTCTGAGGTTGTCTACACTTTTTACCTTAAATCCCGCTTTTTGGAGGCCATCTCTAATTTCGACTGGATCAACATATGAGTCTACACCTTTTATAACTACCTGTAGACCTTTACTACTCTTCAGCTGATATGTATAAAAGTTCTTTTTGCAGCTTTCAAACTCGTTTACTACTTTACGATAACTGTTTTCATCAATAAATTGTAGTTTTGTTTCATCAATGTTGCCACGCTTGATTGGAATTACATAAAATGTGTTCTCACCAATAGTTGAAATTAACTTCTTTATTAAGTCGCTGGAGTTTTTCTCCCTTAAATAAATTGGAGGTGGTTTGAACGACCTGGGTGCCGTTTTTTTTTCACTTGTTTCGCTATCTTAAATAGCAAAACGATTATGGGAATTTATTTCGTTAGAGTCCTTGTCTTTTTGTACTTTAGCCATTGGTGCAATCTGGGAAGATTTAGGGCTTCGACCTCTTTTCAGTACAGTTATGTATCTGTCCATTCCTACTTGAGTCTTAGGTTTTTCTACACTATCCATATTAGTTTTGGTAACACTATGTTCAGAAGGGGTTTTGTTTGTAGTTATTTTATTGTCATCGCTTAGCAAAAGCGATGAACAAGATTGGGCACGTATAAATTGCTTAGCATTTATACACAAATTGTCACTAGTTTTTTTGTTTTTATTTATTTCAACATTGTCAACATTTTTGTTGCTTAAACTAAAGAGGCTCATTAGCCTTTATTGTTTTTGTTTTATTTTTAAAGTAGCAATTCAATATGCCGTTGTATAAAAAAAAGACGAAAGAAAAAGAAAAAAATATTTTACAAACAACTTTGTTGTTGTATTAAAACAGGTTTGTTTTTTTTTTGTTTTTGTTTTAAATTATTCACACAATTTATGTTTTGATTTTTGTTAATGCGAGCTTGAAAAAAAATCGCGACCGAACTTATCAACGCACTTTTAAGTATGCAAATGGCAACTTGAAAGTGGTTTCATTACAATTTTTTCGTTTTTCGAAGAAGCAAAATACGGAATCAATTCCAATTCCGAACGAAATTAAGCTGTGACATCATGGCTGTATATGAATAATATACATATCTACATTTTATGCTTTAGGAATAATAACTTAATCTAGTTTACGGACACATCATAAAAATTAAAAAAGTAGCCTTTGATTTTAAGCAAAAAATTTTAAGTAAAAAAATTAGGGACGACCCTTAGTTTCGAGTTACGGACTCCCAAGCTTTCTATATAAAGTATGGTATATCTCGATTATTTTATGGCACAATAAGGTGATATGGATATTATTGTAATGGCAAGTTAAAGTACTATCCAACTAAAGTGAAATATATAATAAAAATGAAAAATATTTTAAATAAGTAAAAATTTTTTTTTATTTTTATTCTACGCCTGGCTATGGAGGAAATCTTAAGTAAGCGAAGCCAGTGTTGGTTATACCATAGAGAAAATCCTTGCGTCCGGCCGAAGGATGGCTATGCAGAAAAATAGCTTGACAATGCTTTAATTACTATACCATTGATACCCATATTTCCTTTTCCATCATAAAATGGTGGAGACATATAAATATATCACATATTATACATAGAAATTTTGGACACAATAGGCTACTTTTTTTTTAAATTTTTGTAATCCGTCCTTAAACTAGATTTGTTCCGAAATAATGAATTCTAAAAATTAGTAATTATTTTACCAAGAAATGAGTTCGCTTTTGATTCACCACGGACTCTTTTAAGCTATAAGTAAATTAACCATTACTCAGAAAATTTGGGCGAATGCCAATTTTTTAATTTTATTACTCTGAATATACACTTTTTATTAGAGAAGCTTTACTAACTTCATCTAAAATATTACTTACCTACACTAAATACACCAGTTATTTTAAAATTTCTCACCGACAGCAAAACCACCAGTGACCAACTAGACGCCAAATGAAACTGTGATGCTTTGAATGAGACGAACCAAGGAGACGAAGAAATTCGTGATTTAAGTTAACTGTAAATGTACCGTTTTTTTTAGTGTTTAAAAACGCAAAAAATACGGAATCAATTCCACTTCCGAACGAAATTAAGCTGTGACATCATGGCTGTATATGAATAATATACCTATCTACATTTTATGCTTTAGAAATAATAGCTTAATCTAGTTTACGGACACATCATAAAAATTAAAAAATGTAGCCTTTGATTTTAAGCAAAAAATTTAATTTTATTGCTTGGAAACTAGGTCGCGTCAAGCTATAAACGGTACAGATTATGGAAGTGGACCATCTAGAGATTCAAAAACAGTCACCGTGCAAAAAATCGTGTGACCAGTTTTCCAGAAATCTGGCTTCATCCAAAATGGTTTTAATTATTTTATTGCTTGGAAACTAGGTCACGTCAACAACAACCGATACAAATTATGCAAGTGCACCAGGGGAGTTACTACGTATTTCGATTCTTTCCTGTAAACTTGCTTCACCCAAAATGGTCAGACAAATATGTGACTCCTTCTTATATCTGGGGACCAGGGCACGCCAAGCAATAACCGATACTGAATATAAGGACATCACCTATATATTAAAAGGCATTCGCATTCACCATGCAAAAACTCTTGAGCAGTTTTGCAGAAAAAAAGAAACGAATTATTTTTTTACAAAGTCCATTTATTAAAAAAGGTTTAAAAATTTATATAGGTTTTTACATTTAAATTCAATTTTTTAAACTTCTAATTAAATTTTTTTAACTTTAAATTCAATTTTATAAACTTCCAATTCAATATTATAAACTCCAAATTCAATTTTATAAACTTCAAATTCAATTTTATTAACTAAATTCAAAGTTTATAGAACTGAGTTTGAAGTTTATAAAATTGAAATTAAAGTTAAAAAATTGAATTTGAAGTTTAAAAAAATTAATTGAAAGTTAAAAACCTATATGTACATTTAGAATAATATAAAATAAAAAATCATCACATTCATATTAACAAAAAAAAAAAAACAAAAATATATATGTACATATATGTCAGACCAGAGCCTTATTTTGATTACGATTATAATTTATTGTTATTACAATTTCTTTCTGAATTCTAATTGATTACGATTACTAATAATCTAAAAGTAATCTGGATTACTGGAAATTACAACAAAATAATCAAAAAGAAATAAAGTAATCAAAAAATAATCCGACTACTTTAAAATTACTTTTGATTCTTTTGGATTATTTGCTCGTAATTCTAAGTAATTCAGATTACTTTTCCATTATTAGTAATCGTATAAATTGTTTAAATTGGATTAAAAAAAGAAAGATCATTTACTTCTTGGAAGTGGTGGTGGAGGATGAGGAGGAGCACTCCAGTTTATGTGCTGGTGTTGGGGTAGTTGCTGCATCTGTGGTTGGTGCTGTTGCTTTTGTTGTTTGTGTGGTTGTTGCTGCTGTTGTTGTTTGGGTGGTTGTTGCTGCTGTTGTTGTTTAGGTGGTTGTTGTTGTTGTAACAGCTCTGCTGTTGTCGGAAGTTCTTTCCTGAAAAGATTTAAGGTGTATAAATTAATTATTGTAAAAGTGTCACGTGGGTGGAACTTGGAGCTGGAGAAATTGCGCAACTTCAATCGGTCTTAACCATAGGTCTATGGGGCGCAGATCCGTAGGCCTATTGAGACATTGAAATAGATGCACCGTGTCATGGGGGCTTTGAAGACAGGCTGGGCAACGATTTAAAGTTCCGGGAACTATACGCTCGCGGTAGCAGTTAAGAATACTGCACCATTCGGCCCTTAATTGTGCTAAGGTGGTTCTTGTTTGCCTGGGAAGAAGCCTTTCATTTTCTGCAATCGCTGGGGGGTGTTCATTAAGGACCCTATTACATCTATAGCCATTCATAGCTCCTAAAACCGCCTGTTGATGTAATAGCTTTTGGGCGTCTGCTATGGCCACTCGATCTATAAGAGATGGAATAATATCTCGAATGTCATTGCGATATAGACGAAAGTCCTGCCGGATGTGACGGGGAGACGGATCTTGAATGACCACTTCATGGTTAGGTTGGGTTGGCAGGTGACAAGCCACCAGGTATTGCTTTGTCAGTAGCTCATTGTGCTGCCTGACCGGCAGTATCCTGGTCTCCTCATGAAGATGATCTATGTTTGTCATTCTGACACATCCGGTAGCGATTCCAAGTGCATTATTTTGTGCAGTTTGTAAAACTCGCCATTTAGTATCACTGAGGAACGAGGTCCAAATAGGGGCAGCATAACTAAAGAGAGAGCGAGCAATTGCCTTGAAAGTTGTTATTATGGTCTCTTTAGTCATTCCCCAAGAGGTGCCTGAAAGAGCTTTTAGGACTTTGTTCCGAGATTTCTCTTTCTGGTTGATGTAAGTGGCGTGTGAAGCGAAGTGAAGGAGGCTGTCGAAGACCACGCCTAAAATTTTTGGGTTTTGCACCGTAGGGATACGTCGGCCTTCGATAGAGATATCTAATTCCATCCTTACTTCTTTAGTCCAGGAAGTGAAAAGAGACACTGAAGACTTTGGGGGTGATAGCTGAAGTCTACGTTCCTGTATAAATTGTGAGATGGTGGCCAAATATTGAGTAATTTTAGCACTTATGTCTTGGATGTTAATACCAGATGAATAGATGGTGCAATCATCTGCATAAGACACCATCTTGATATCTTGTGGTGGGGCAGGAAGTTGTGCAAGATATAAGTTGAAGAGTATAGGTGACAGTACTCCTCCTTGTGGCACACCCATTTTAATCTTGCGATATTTAGACTTCTGGCCTTTGAACTCAACAAACGCTTGTCTGCCACTTAAATAGTTGGCAACCCAGCGTTTGACATCATTGGGAAGTGTAGAGTTCGAGATGTCATTAATCAGCAAAGAGTGGTCAACCGTGTCAAAAGCCTTAGATAAGTCTAAGGCTGCCACAATTGTGCGTTCACACGGTCTGTGCTGATTGAGGCCATTTGCGATCTGGTTAGCTATCAAGTTCAAAGCTGTCGTGGTACTATAGGATTCCCTGAAGCCGTGTTGGTGAGAGGCAAGCGAGAAATGCTCCTTCAGGATTGGCAATATTAAAGCTTCTAAAACCTTTGCTACGGGTGATAAAAGGGAAATAGGGCGGTATGATTCTCCTTTTGTAGCGGGTTTATCAGGTTTTAGGAGGGGAATTATCCGAGCAACCTTCCATATATCTGGAATCACCAGTTGTTGAATCGAGAGTTCTAGAAGGCGTACTAGATATTCCAGCGATACTGTGCCAAGTTTCTTTAACATTAACATAGAGATGCCGTCAGGACCAAGAGCTTTAGAGGGTTTCGCTTTGGAGATTATATATTTCACTTTATCGAGTGTGAAGGAAATGGGCTCAGAATCCCATTCAAGATTCTTGTTTCTCCGAATTACAGCTCTTTTGGACCGATTCTGCGAGGTGGGATGATCGACAAATTGTCGGCAGAATAGTTTAGCGCATTTCTTTGCATCTGTATATTGAATGTCATCGAATCCTATAGCTGCGAGATTTTTATTGCAGTTTGTGCCAGATAGACTTTTAATAGTAGACCAAAGCTTTTTCGAGCTAACCGTGCATTGGTTTGGTGTTCTAACCACTTGTTGCGACGATGTTCATTAACGAGTTTGTTAATTTCTGCCGTCAACAGCTTAATTCGCTCATCTGCTGGGTTGCAAGAGCGCAAATGATCGCGTTCTTGGGTTAAACGCGCTGCATTGGTGGGGAAATTTGGTCTAATATTGGGTATTCTGCCTGCAGGAATAAACCGTCGTGCTGCCCTGAGAATAGTTTGCCTGAAAACTTTCTCTCACTGCCTGGCACAAGTAGGGTGGGGTAATTGACGAAGGGAGTCATCAATATATTTCGAGAACCCCTGCCAGTCGGCTTTATTATAATTAATAAATGTGCGCTTGTCAGGCTCAACGAAGTCATTGGGTTTCTCAACAGTGACCACAATGGGAATGTGGTCTGAGTTAAATGCGATTTGGGTTTGCCAGCTGGTGTAGGCAAGTAGCGATGAGCAGACAATGGATATGTCTGGAGAGCTTACACATCTTGCAGTTACTCTTGTTGGGAAATCTTCGTTTATTTTTGCAAAATCTGATTCGTCTATCTGTTCTGCAATGAGTCCACCGCGGGGATCTTCAGGTAATTGGGAATACTAACTCTCATGATGAGCATTGAAATCACCAAGTATTATTCTATTATCACCCTGCAAGAGATGGGATATGCTTGGGTGATAATTAGCTCCTATGCTGTTGACGGGCGGGATATAAACATTGATGATTTCAATTTCAGTATTTTCAGTATCTACTGAGATGCTCATAACCTCTAGGAAGGGGTCAGGTATGGGGAGGGTTGGGGTGTCTGTCAATATATAACTGACATTTCGTTCTATAATGAACGCAAGTCCCCCACCATGTGCTCTATCTCTTCTGACAATATTGTAATTCCCTGAGGCCGAGAGTGAACAATCATTGGTCAGCTTTGTTTCTTGTATGGCGGCAATAGGTATGTTGTTGTCGTGCATATATTTTGTGATCTCCACAATTTTATTTCTCAAACCATTACAATTCAATTGCATGATTTGAAAAGATCTGCCGGGACCAGTATTTTGCACTTGCCGCTGAGTGGGGTGTCTTGGCGATGTATTCACCTGAGGTGGAGTTGTAGGTGTTAATACAGGTTGTTGTAATTGAGGAGTGTTCTGTATATTTGGCGTTCTGGGTGTTGATTGCGCCGTTGAGTTAAGGGTAATGCTGGCCGTAGGAGTGGCATTTGCACTGCAAGAGGCTAGAAAACTGGCACTCCAATCCCTATGAAAGCGTAAATCTGTACAGTGCCTCATATGACACCATCTTTTACAACCATTGCACTGAACTGATGTAATATTCCTCCTAATTATTGTGTTGCAAATAGAACAATGTGTTCTACTGTGTCTCACAGGTGGGGATGAGACGGGGTTCTGCTGAGGAGCAGTGGGAGGAGCAGTGCTGGAGTTAGTTGGTTGGTTGCTACAACAACTCGCCACAAAGCTTGGGGACCAATCGCGGTGGCTGGTGAGACCTGAGCACCTTTTCAAGTGACACCAGTTTTTACAAACTGAGCATTTGACCGATGTTATGTTGCGGGTTATTTTGTTGTGACAGACTGAACAAAACCAGATCTGTGGACCTGGGTTTTGCTCAACACCAGCTATAATTAATAGTAACTTGAGCAAAATAGCTGGCATATTTTGCTCACCTGAGGAAAAAACTTTCGGTTGGTACAGCTGTTGCTGTGTTGACAATCTTTGGCCGAGTGATACTCGGGTCGTTCCGGAGCGAAGATCCAATTGTCGTGGGAACGTGTTTAGGTGGTTGTTGCTGCTGTTGTTGTTTGGGCGGTTGTTCCTGCTGCTCTTCTTGTTTGGGTGGTTGTTGCTGCTGCTCTTGTTGTTGCTGGTGCTCTTGTTGTTGGGATTATTGTTGCTGCTCCTGTTCTTGAGGTTATGGTTGTTGTTGGCCTAGTTGTTTTTGTGGTTGCTGTTGCGGTTTTTGTTGAACTAGTTGTTGCGGTTCTTGTTGAAATAGTTGTTGCGGCTGCTGCTGTTGTTGTTGTACTAATTTCCGGACTTTCTGTTGTGTTTTTTTTTAAGATTCTGCGAACTATCCTGGGGTGGAAGTTTTGTTTCTTTTTTTCTTTTCGGGTTCGTCCCCCTCAAGGGAAATTTTAATTTTGAAAGGAAAATGCAAAGACTAAAAAGAAAAAAATGGTATGATAAATTAAAATTTTCATGTAATATAGTTATAAACACATGTGGAAACGTAAATTCTTAATAAAATATATAAAAGTTTAATTCATTAATTTTAAAAAAGTAATAATTCATCATGAAATAAGTGTCATTTTAAAAAATTTTAAGTTTTTCTGTTATTGAGAAAACATTTATTTGACAAACTATATTAATATTTGCATTAGAAACAAAGTTTTCAATTTACTTACCATTATTTTACCATTATCTTGCTTTATTCAAATCTGGGATATGAGGAAATTATCGAGAGGCAGAAACAGCCGTTAACTATAAGAAAAATAAGACTTTTAAAATAAAAGTTCAAATTCATAACAAATATAATTTAAGTACAAATCTAGCTTAGTGAAGAAAAAAAGTATTGAGGGTAATAGAGAATTAAAATGGGCGAATTTTTTCCGAGTTATGGGCCTATGAACTTTTTATATGAAACTGTTATTATGCGCTAGATTTTTTTAAGATATCAAGTCAATATGGGTATCATTTAAAAAAATCTTTCAGTTTAATGCTTTTCAACTTAAAATTAGCCAAATAAAAGGTAAAATTAATTAAAGTTCCCATATTCATTTGATAACTACCTTTTTCTTCAGATTAATTAATTAATCTGTTATATGAGCACAAAATATTCAAGGAAAAAAAGAAAATATTTTTCATAGAGCTAGATAAAAACGTAAGTAAGTTGCTAGTTTAAAAAAGTAAGTTGCTAGTTTAAAAAAAAAAATTTTAATTTATTTAATATTGTGTTAAAATCTTTTTGAAATCGTAAATTAAATGTTCATTATAAACAATCTTTGGTACATCCTTCGGAGTAACTTAATTGTATGAGCATGAGTGTATATTGTTTTTTTAAATTCCTCTTATAGATTCAAAAATATAATGTAGAATGCATAAATACAGATATAGCTATCATCAACGGTATATAAAAATAATAGCGAAGAAAGTAATCGCCAGTAATGTAAATTAAGACCGTTTATTTGAGAGTTACCAATTTTTGCCTTTTACTTGCATTTATTTGAACCAATTTGTTGATTGCAGACTTGCAACCTTAACTAGCCGAACTACCTTATATTAGCCAGAACAATTTTCTGAATAAAATCCGATAGAAAATCAAAAGGGGATTATAAAAAAGTTATTAGCTTCACGGAAATTTAAAAACAATCCAATTTTAAAGAAAATAATACAGGTGGAATGGGAGATACTAATCCCCGCCCAATGTGCTGCATTAGTCCAAAATATGTCAAAGGAATGTGCTGAAATGCTAAGGAATAGATGCTGAACACAGTTTTAGGCTTTTAATAATTTCAAATGTCTTAGTTTCAATAACAAAATAAATAAAAAAAACGTCTATATCAGGCATATCACAAATTCCGTTCGGAATGAATATGATTTCGTACTAAAAATTCATATCGGAATGGTTTTAGTGTTGAAAAATAATACTTGTTCTAAAAACTTTACTTATTTCAAAATGAATATTCTAAGTAAGCTTTGAAAAATACTTTTGAAGTAATATTTTTCTCTTCAAATATTTTTCTTTCGTTTTTCTTATTTAAAACATTGTTTATTCTTTTTAATAAACTTTTTATATTAAATTAAATTGTGTATTAATTCCTTCCGTGGATATCAAGAGAATTCCAACATTTAGATTCTGCCAATTTCGTTCTTTTTAATTAAAAAGGAAAAAATAAAAAGACATGTCCCATCGGCAATTTCATTCAGAAGTGGAATTGATTCCGTATTTTGCTTCTTTGAAAAACGAAAAAAATTTTCAGAATAAAACCACTCTCAATTTGCTGTGCGGAATTGATATTTTAGGCATTTTCTAGTTATTAACGATATTCCCAATCATCCATATTTTTCAATTAAACAAAAAATCTTATGTTTTTTTACATTTATTTTATGTTGTCAAATTTAATACAAAAATGTGGTTTTGTATTTTTGTTTTAGTTTTATGAAATCGAACGGAATCTAAAAGAGCTGAAACCATTTCGATCGGAATAGTAAATACCAAATCATGTCAATTTTGAACGATTTTTGTGACATGATTGAATAAAAAGCGTTTTTTGGAAGGTAAACAAATATTGGTTTCCTATGATAGAAAAATATAACAAAATGCCTAAAATATCTTCAGTAGTAACAGCAAATTAATAAATTAAGTAGCAGAGATTTAGCAATAAGATGTCTTGAATAGTGTAAACTGATAAAAAATGCTTAAAATATCGATTGCAAATGGCAACTTGAAAGTGGTTTCATTACAATTTTTTCGTTTTTCGAAGAAGCAAAATACGGAATCAATTCCGAACGAAATTAAGCTGTGACATCATGGCTGTATATGAATAATATACCTATCTACATTTTATGCTTTAGGAATAATAACTTAATCTAGTTTACGGACACATCATAAAAATTAAAAAAGGTAGCCTTTGATTTTAAGCAAAAAATTTTAAGTAAAAAAATTAGGGCCGACCCTTAGTTTCGGAGTTACGGACTCCCAAGCTTTCTATATAAAGTATGGTATATCTCGATTATTTTATGGCACAATAAGGCAATATGGATATTATTGTAATGGCAAGTTAAAGTACTATCCAACTAAAGTGAAATTTATAATAAAAATGAAAGATATTTTAAATAAGTAAATTTTTTTTTTATTCTACGCCTGGCTATGGAGGAAATCTTAAGTAAGCGAAGCCAGTGTTGGTTATACCATAGAGAAAATCCTTGCGTCCGGCCTAAGGATGGCTATGCAGAAAAATAGCTTGATAATGCTTTAATTACTATACCATTGATACCCATATTTCCTTTTCCGTCATAAAATGGTGGAGACATATAAATATATCACATATTATACATAGAAATTTTGGACACAATAGGCTACTTTTTTTTAAATTTTTGTAATCCGTCCTTAAACTAGATTTGTTCCGAAATAATGAATTCTAAAAATTAGTAAATTATTTTACCAAGAAATGAGTTCGCTTTTGATTCACCACGGACTCTTTTAAGCTATAAGTAAATTAACCATTACTCAGAAAATTTGGGCGAATGCCAATTTTTTAATTTTATTACTCTGAATATACACTTTTTATTAGAGAAGCTTTACCAACTACATTTGAAGTATTACTTACCTACACTAAATACACCAGTTATTTTAAAATTTTTCACCGACAGCAAAACCAACCGTGACCAACTAGACGCCAAATGAAACTGTGATGCTTTGAATGAGATGAACCAAGGAGATGAAGAAATTCGTGATTTCA
This sequence comes from Phasia obesa, assembly GCA_949628195.1. NCBI lineage: Eukaryota > Metazoa > Arthropoda > Insecta > Diptera > Tachinidae > Phasia > Phasia obesa. The sequence goes on from CATIVE010000013.1 coordinate 56,255, forward strand.
GTTAACTGTAAATGTAGTGTTTAAAAACGACAAAAAATTTTAGTGTATTTAAATTTAAAGTATTACTTACCTATACTAAATACACCAGTTATTTTAAAATTTCTCACCGACAGCAAAACCACCAGTGACCAACTAGACGCCAAATGAAACTGTGATGCTTTGAATGAGACGAACCAAGGAGACGAAGAAATTCGTGATTTAAGTTAATTGTAAATGTACCGTTTTTTTAGTGTTTAAAAACGCAAAAAAATACGGAATCAATTCCACTTCCGAACGAAATTAAGCTGTGACATCATGGCTGTATATGAATAATATACCTATCTACATTTTATGCTTTAGAAATAATAGCTTAATCTAATTTACTGCCACATCATAAAAATTAAAAAATGTAGCCTTTGATTTTAAGCAAAAAATTTTATTTTATTGCTTGGAAACGTCAAGCAATAAACGGTACAGATTATGGAAGTGGACCATCTAGAGATTAAAAAACAGTCACCGTGCAAAAAATCGTGTGACCAGTTTTCCAGAAATCTGGTTTCATCCAAAATGGTCAGGAAAATTTTAATTATTTTATTGCTTAGAAACTAGGTCGCGTCAACAACAACCGATAAAAATTATGCAAGTGCACCAGGGGAGTTACTGCGTATTTCGATTCTTTCCTGTAAACTTACTTCACCCAAAATGGTCAGACAAATATTTGATTCCTTCTTATATCTGGGGACCAGGGCACGCCAAGCAATAACCGATACTGAATATAAGGACATATATAATAAAAGGCATTCGCATTCACCATGCAAAAACTCTTGAGCAGTTTTGCAGAAAAAAAAGAAACGAATTATTTTTTTACAAAGTCGATTTATTTAAAAAAAAAGGTTTAAAAATTTATATAGGTTTTTACATTTAAATTCAATTTTTTAAACTTCTAATTAAATTTTTTTAGCTTTAAATTCATTTTTATAAACTCCCAATTCAATATTATAAACTCCAAATTCAATTCTATAAACTTCAAATTCAATTTTAATAACTAAATTCAAAGTTTATAGAACTGAGTTTGAAGTTTATAAAATTGAAATTAAAGTTAAAAAAATTGAATTTGAAGTTTAAAAAAATGAATTGAAAGTTAAGAACTTACATATATTTACATTTAGAATAATATAAAATAAAAAATCATCACATTCATATTAACAAAAAAAATATATATGTACATATATGTCATACCAGAGCTGTGTTTTGATTACGATTACAATTTATTGTAATTACAATTTCTTTCTGAATTCTAATTGATTACGATTACTATATCTATAATTCTTGCAAAAAAAAAACCGACTTCAAAACAGATAAAAGGGCACCAATTCTAAACTAAAAATGTAAGAAGTAATCTGGAAGAATTAGATTTGAATCAAATAAAAGATGCGCCAAACTTAGAGGGAAAAAATGAATACTATTTGAATGCCAAGCCTCTCCTCTTTTCATCAGCATCCGTCTTTTATAGGGGCACCATTCAAGCATCTGTCTACGGTTTCACAGATAGGGCACACAGATCAAATGACATCACATATTCGGACACCCTTTAATTTACAATGTTAAATTAAAGAGCTATTGTTATACGGGACTTTGCCAGAAAGATTTTTTGTAAATTTCAACTATCTGTCTATAACGGTTAAAAAGTTTAGCCATATATCAAACTACATGAACTATTGGGACACCCTTTACATTATAATTCCAATTATTTACACTTGTTATCATACCAGAGATAGTAGTGGACATTCTGCCTAATTTTCAAGTGTTTGTGTTTAACGGTTCAAAAGATAGGGCCATATAGATCAAATTACATAATTTATGGGGACACCCTTGAATTTTTAAATTCAAATTGTATACTTGCTATAGTGGACTTTGCAATACAGGTTCCTTGTAAATTTCAGCTGTCTGTCTATAACAGTTCAAAAGTTTGGCCACATACATAGAATTACATTAACTATTGGGACACCCTTTTATTTCCAAATTCAAATTTTATACTTTTTGTTATTGCTAAAGGTTCTTTGTAAATTTCAGCGGTTTGTGTACAACTGTTCAAAATTATGGCCATATACATCAAATTAAATGAACTATTAGATCACCCTTTAAAATTTTGAATATTTATACATTTTATTATAACGGTCATAGTAATCGACATTCTGTCAAATTTTCAAGGTTTTGGCTATAACGGTTCAAAAGATAGGCATATATAGGTCAAATTACGGCACCTATGGGGACCCTTTAAATTTTAAATTTATTTTTTTATTAATTTCTGCCGTTGGGAGCTATAGCGACACGCAATTTTTTAAAATTTTAATTTGGTGCCCTTTACGGTTCTTAATACACGTAAAAAACATGTATGTTATATGGGGACACCCTTATATATAATAAAATATAATGAACCTGAAAGCATAACCTTTCAAATAAAGGAAGAAATTTTAAAATCGGTTAAGAAATGGCTGAGTTCTGCGGTTACATACATACATAAAAAAAGCAACATTCAGACGAATAGATAACCTCCTTCTTTTTTGAAGTCGGTTAAAAAGTAATCTGGATTACTGGAAATTACAACAAAATAATCAAAAAGAAATAAAGTAATCAAAAAATAATCCGACTACTTTAAAATTACTTTTGATTCTTTTGGATTATTTGCTCGTAATTTTAAGTAATTCAGATTACTTTTCCATTATTAGTAATCGTATAAATTGGATTAAAAAAAGAAAGATCATTTACTCCTTGGAAGTGGTGGTGGAGGAGGAGGAAGAGCACTCCAGTTTATGTGCTGGTGTTGGGGTAGTTTCTGCATCTGTGGTTGGTGCTGCTGTTGTTGTTTGGGTGGTTGTTACTGCTGTTGTTGTTGTTTGGGTGCTTGCTGCTGCTGTTGTTGTTTGTGTGGTTGTTGCTGCTGCTCTTCTTGTTTGGGTGGTTGTTGCTGCTGCTCTTGTTGTTGCTGGTGCTCTTGTTGTTGGGATTATTGTTGCTGCTCCTGTTCTTGAGGTTATGGTTGTTGTTGGCCTAGTTGTTTTTGTGGTTGCAGTTGCGGTTCTTGTTGAACTAGTCGTTGCGGTTCTTGTTGAACTATTTGTTGCGGCTGCTGCTGTTGTTGTTGTACTAATTTCCGGACTTTCTGTTGTGGTGTTTTTTTAAAGATTCTGCGAACTTTTCTGGGTTGGAATTTTTGTTTCTTTTTTTCTTTTCGGGTTCGTCCCTCTCAAGGGAAATTTTAATTTTGAAAGGAAAATGCAGACTAAAAAGAAAACATGGTGTGATAAATTAAACTTTTCATGTAATATAGTTATAAACACATGTGGAAACGTAAATTCTTAATAAAATTTTATAAAAGTTAATAATTCATCATGAAATAAGTATCACTATACAAAATTTTAAGTTTTTCTGTTATTGAGAAAACATTTATTTGGCAAACTATATTAATATTTGCATTAGAAACAAAGTTTTCAATTTACTTACCATTATTTTTCTTGCTTTATTCAAATCTGGGATATGAGGAAATTATCGAGAGGCAGAAACAGCCGTTAACTATAAGAAAAATAAGACTTTTAAAATAAAAGTTCAAATTCATAACAAATATAATTTAGGTACGAATCTAGCTTAGTGAAGAAAAAAAGTATTGAGGGTAATAGAGAATTAAAAAAAGTCGCCCATATGTTCCGAGTTATGGGCCTCTGAACTTTTTATATGAAACTGTTATTATGCGCTAGATTTTTTTAAGATATCAAGTCAATATGGGTATCATTTAAAATCTTTTAAAAATATCTTTCAGTTTAATGCTTTTCAACTTAAAATTAGCCAAATAAAAGGTAAAATTAATTAAAGTTCCCATATTCATATGACTATTTAACAATTATTTGTTAAATAGTCCGAAGAGACGCAACCAATAGACATTAAGTATCTTAGGATTAAAATGCGTTGGTTATCCCTAGAAGCTGTTGTTATTAGAATTTTAGAGATGTAGGAACCATTAAACATATTTTTTCATTTCCTGCAAACATTCATAAAATTTAAGTTGATTTCAAGTAATTTAAATTCAATAATTAAAATTAATCTATGTAAGTTTTCTAAAATATATTCTAGGAATTACTAGCAGCATAAATAAAATATTTCAAAGCGAGTGTAGAGAAAATTTATAAGTTCATATAATGAAATGCTAAAAATTGTTGAAAATTAAATGAACAAATTTTTAAAAATTAGTTTGCTTAAAACTGAAGACTTTTATTTAATTGATTATAAAATCAAAAACATAAGTTATAAAGACATTTATTTAGGAATATACCAGAGACGTATTGTCTGAAGTACAAATAAATGCAAAAGAAAAATGCGATATTATTTAAATTTGTGATAATTTTTATTTTTAACTTTGTGATCAGATATTATTATGATTTAATTTCAAACAAAATTTATAGTTCTAGGCCAAATTAATTCTTATAATCTTATTAATGATAAAAAAGTTAGTTTCTAAAGTTACAAAAGATGTTTTCTATTTTGTTGAAGAAAGTGAAAGATAAGAGCTAGGAACTGAGTTCAGGCAATTAAATTTAGTATACCTAAAAGATACTTATGCTGCTAAAAACATATACATCTTGGGTTTGAGATGCAAACGATGGATTCTAGTCTTTTGTTTCCCGTTTTTACTTAATTTATTACAAAAATACTTGTTTTACGACATTCTTCACCAAATTAGGAAATTCATTACATAAGTTGTCTTTGGAAACAATATTATATACAAAAGATTATATAAGGTAAAACAAAATAAAGTAGAGGATTTTAAAAGTACTGAAAAAGATGCATACAATTTACATGTGAGTTTGTTGTGAATTCTAATTAAAGTGTTTGATTCCTGTATTTTTAATAATGCTGTAGGATGTGTTGATTTAATAGTTTATTTTGCTATTTTTAGCTTTTAATAGAATATGTTTTATTGGTAAAAAGGCGTTTTTTTACTTTGACGTTTTTATGACGATTTCAATAAGTTATTTTGACGATAATGACGATTTTTTCATAAAAATATGACGATATTACTTTTAAAAACCTACCAAGATACGCAAATCTTAATTTGATCTCAAAATCTTCAAAAAACAAGGTAAAATCTTCATTCTGGCATCACTGTATTGATGCTTTGTCCATGCACAATATGATTGATTTAAAATTTTACTTCACAAACAAAATTTATTTAGTACAATTGCTGTTCGAAAAGTACAATTTAAAAAGCTGATTGTTGGTACAATTTGAACATTTAATTTACCATCCCTGATCTGATTTGCTAGCATTTATTGTTAGTCCCTAATCACTGCACCATGCCACGGTTTAAGTAAAATTACTTTTAGTTGAAATTTATCAATGAATGTCGGGACGGCGCGTACGCCATTCCCGGCTAACAAAAATTACACGCACGAGTTATTCACATTAGGAATAATCGCGAAGGTCAACTCAATCGTAAGTGCAATGATCGAGCCTCACTCCGGGGGAACCGCCTTCATGATCACGGTAACCCCTACGCCAGGTAAGTATGCTTTTCGCTGCTGAAACTGAACTACTTGTATTTAAAAGATTTCAAACCAACTAAGAATTATAAAGGATGATGTACAAGGATAACATTTTACAGGAAACCAGGGATCAAATACACACATTCAAATGTAGATGTTGGTAGATGTGGATGGAACAATTATGTTTGCACATTTTGTTTAGTTATTATTAGAAGGAATATTAAAAAGAAAGAGAAAAGTAGCATTATTTGAAATCAGAATAAGAACCTGTTTTGTTTAGCAGTTTGGTAAATTTTTTTTTGTCCTTTTTTCATATTTTATTTATTGTATTCAATACATTGAACTAACAATAATTACTCATATCTTAAGTTTAAAATAAAAAATAAATGAGACTGAGTCCCTACGCAGTGTGATGACGCAGTTATATGAGTGCATTTTTGTTCATTCACCTTTATTCTCCATTTCTTCAGTCATTTTTCCAAATTGATTATTAAAAATAAATGTTGTGATGCTTTTTGGGCGCTTTCATGAATACTTAAAAAAGCTGTGTCATCAGCAAATGCTGATGTGTGCACTTGATTGCTAGTTGGCATGTTGGATGTGTACAGCAAGTATAAAATGGGTCCCAAAATACTACCTTGTTGAACTCCGGCTTTAATGAGCTGAGGAAAGCTAAAGAAGTCTCCTTCTTTGAGTATGCACGATCAGTTAAATAATTTTGTTGATCTTATAGTAGTTTTTGGGAAAGTTCAGCCTTAACTTGTATATAAGGCCTTCGTGCCATACCTTGTCGAATGCTTGATAAACATCGATAAAAAGTGCAGAACAGCATTTTTTTCTTCAAAGGTCTTTTTAATTACATTTACTAATCAGTGTGTTTGTTGGATCGCACTCTGTTGTTTTCTGAAGCCAAATTGATAGTTCGAAATACATCCTTTCGCACTCAGAATTGGGTTCAACTTAATTGTAAAAATTTTTTCAAACAGCTTTGATATGTTTGATAAAAGGCTTATAGGTCTGTATGATTCAATCTTGGTGGGGTCTTTTCCAGGCTTAGGTATCATAGTAATCAAAGAAATCTTCCACTTTGTAGGAAAGTACTCAAGACGTAAAATCGCATTAAAAACAAAAAGAATAATTTTTTGGCATCCATCCCCAGATTTTGTGAGGTAAAGCCTCAATTACCTTAGTTTGTTAAATAATATTCGAAGATTTTCATGAAAAGGCATTTTCGGCATTTTTGGCACTTCAGTTTTGAAAATCGGCATAAATAAAACTAAGTTTGTTGAGGTTTTATTTGATTTTTATTAATAAAAAACAAAAGAAATAACAAATTATAAAAGTTTTATTGACTTTATAAACATAAATACAAAAATGAACCCAATATTGCTTAAAAAGATAGATGATAAAATAATTCAAGTTAATTGTACAAGCTAAATATATGATGTCAGCTGACGAAAGGGAC